>JAJAQA010000005.1:514073-654675 GCA_021464565.1 Rutilus rutilus
TTACCAATAAAAATGAAAAATGAAATTGAAAATTTAATGTGAGGAAATAGATGCAGCGATAAACACAGGGGAAGAGGAAGAAACATTTGATGAAAGTCTTTGCTAATATTGTACTTTTTCATCTTGGATTTGACACAGTTAAACAGATCATATTTAGATCTCTTCAAATAGAAATTATATTCACAGAATAGGAAGAACAAAAGAATACAAAAGGAAAATATGCTTTCAATAGATATCTAATTTAGTCTTCACAAAACAACATCTTTTTCTAATTTACATAATCTACTGTGAGAATACATTTCCCACCAAAAAAGTAAAAAAACAAAACAAAAAAAAACAAGAACATCCGTCCCTTTCCTAATGGTGCAGCATTGCGATCAACCAATATGAAAGAAGACATGCCTTTTGGGAACCCGTTGCAAGTTCCTCTGATGTAAATGTGTTCCGTTTTAAGTGGGACGCAAGTTGTGAAAAATGCCGGATGGAAAAGGAAAATCGATTAGAAAGGGATGAATGAGGTTTTGTCTCTTATGCAAGAGCTGCCAGGTACCAGCTGCTTGCAAAGAGCCACTGACAGGCTAATTGAGTTAATACACTCATTTAATTTAAAAAGGACGAGGATCTAGGACAAAGTAAGCATAGTGATTTCTGACTCAGCGAACAGAATATCTTTCTTTCTCAAGCTGGGAGAGAATCCCATACTCTGTTGCACAAAACAACGTGTTGCATAACCACACAGAAAGTTATGCCCATCAAAAATGAGGTGGCATGTGTGGCAGAAAACGTACTCGGTTACTAACGTAACCTCGGTTCTCTCTAGAAGAGGGAACGAGTACTGCGTAAGGTATCTTACGCTAGGGGAAAATCCTTTTTCCGCGAGATATTGAAGCCAAAAATTATCCTTAATTTTGAAATAATGCAAAACGCGTTGCAGCAGCATGCAGACATAGGCAAGACAGCTCGCGTGCCTATTGGCTGCTCTGCGGCAACTGCAGCAGCCTATCGAGCGAGGCCTGGCGTGACGCCAGACCCAATGAGGGTGCTTCGCGCCCGCTGCGTCACGTCCCGCTGAAACGGGCGTGGTCTAGGCCTATAAATATCGCTCGCAGGCAGCTATTATCTGGTTTTTCATCATAGAAGCAACCAGAGCGTGTGCATGCACGGCAAGATACGCAGTACTCGTTCCCTCTTCTAGAGAGAACCGAGGTTACGTTAGTAACCGAGTACGTTCTCTTACGAGAGGTCTCTCGTACTGCGTAAGGTATCTTACGCTAGGGGACCCAATGCAAAATGCCGTGCGTGCAGGGATCTGACACCATAGATGCAAGGGCGAAAGCCCGGGATTCATAAAGTGCACAATCACCCATGGAGCTCACAGGGAGTCCGGGAAGAGAGAGGGGTTGAAACCGTACTCTTCCACACATAGCAGCGTCGTTTAAACGCTAATACATCACACAGACAGGGCGGGGTACGGCCTGAACTGGTGGAAAAATGGGTCTTACACATTCTGCCCGCACACATTAAGTGCTATCACTTTACGCTGTCGATCAATGAGCTGCGCTCAGCAGACACAGCATTCTGGGCTGATAGTATCAGGACAGACAATACTGGTAACTAGACCGACAGCAGCCTGGCCTGCAGGGCGGGAACCTCTAGGTTATAGAACCTTATAAATGTAGACGGGGAGGCCCAGCCCGCCGCCGTACAAATATCTTGCAAGGCAATCCCACTCGACCAAGCCCACGAGGAGGCCATGCCTTGGAAGTGTATGCTAGCGCAATAGCATCAACTATCCATCTGGATAGGCTCTGTTTCGACGCGGCTAGTCCCTTAGAACGCCCGCTGAACGAAACGAAGAGCTGCTCTGTCTGTCTGAAAGCAGACGAGCGAGACACATAAGCTCGCAGCGCCCTGACTGGGCAAAGAAGGTTCGCATCTCTTTCCTCATCAGGGACCGGTAGGGCAGACAGGGAAATAACCTGCGCCCTAAACGGTGTGTTGAGAGATTTTGGAACATAACCGTGCTTAGGTTTGAGTATCACTGAGAGCGCGTGTAAGTCCCCTATGCGCTTCACCGAAGCGAGAGCCAGCAGAAACACGGTCTTAAAAGACAGGTGTTTCAGATCAATCGTCTGCAATGGCTCGAATGGGCCACCTTTCATGGCTTCCAGAACCGTAGAAAGGTCCCATACAGGGACTGAGGGAGGTCTGGGAGGATTCAGTCTCTTAGCTCCTCTGAGGAAGCGAATAACTAAATCGTTCCTTCCTATTGACTGACCAAGCGTTGTTCTAGAGAACGCTGCTATAGCCGCCACGTAGACTTTGAGCGTGGAAGGGGTTTACCTTTTTCCAACAGCTCTTGTAGGAAGGAAAGCACCTCCGTCACTCCACAAGCTGTGGGTGACACGTCACGGGCTGTGCACCAGCCCGCAAACACTGACCATTTCGATGCGTAGAGGCGTCTAGTAGACGGAGCTCTAGCCTGTGTGATCGTGTTCATCACTCCCTTAGGGAGCTCAGCATGTACCCGTTGATGGCCCAGACATGAAGGGACCACAGTTCCGGGTGAGGATGCCATATCGAGCCGTAAGCCTGGGAGAGGAGGTCTCTCCTCACTGGCACTGGCCACGGGACAGTGCTCACTAGCTGCATCACAGCTGGGAACCAAGGTTGGTTTTTCCCAGAGCGGCGCTACGAGCAGTACTGGACATCCTTCTTCCCTTATCCGCTCTATCACCTGAGGCAGGAGAGAGACGGGGGGAAAAGCATAGAGCGGGCGGCGGGGCCACACATGTGCCAGCGCGTCCCTGCTCTTGGAGAAAAACTCCGGGCAGCGAGCGTTTTCTTGAGACGCAAACAGGTCTATTTCCGCTCTGCCAAATTTCCTCCACAGCAGCTGGACTGTCTGTGGGTGTAGAGACCATTCGCCTGCCGGAACATTGTTCCTGGACAGTCTGTCTGGTCCTATGTTCAGGAGCCCCGGCACATGCGCTGCTTTCAGCGAGCGCAGATTGTACTGAGCCCACACCAGGAGGCGTTTCACTAGCCTGTACATATGTAGGACACCACTGACATGTTGTCCAACCGGACCAGAACGTGGTGTCCCTTTATTTGGGGACGAAAACGCGTCAGCGCGTTGTCCACTGCCAACATTTCGAGGCAGTTTATGTGCAGGAGCTTCTCGCGTTCTGACCATTGGCCAAAGAACGGTCTGCCCTCGAGCAGCGCTCCCAATCCCGAGGTGGATGCGTCCGTAGACACCACCCTCACCCTCGAGGAAGTCCCCAGGCTTACACCTGACCGGTACCATCCGTCCACTTTCCAAGGTTTCAGAGCCGCAACGCACCTCTGATTGACCTTGAGATGAAGCGAACCGGACTTCCACGCTCGGCGTGGGACTCGCGCTTTCAGCCAGAACTGCAGTGGGCGCATGCGGAGCAAGCCCAGCTGGAGCAAGCCCAGCTGGAGCACTGAGGATGCTGAGGCCATGAGACCCAGCATTTTCTGAAATTTCTTGAGCGGGACAGAAGCGCCGCAGCGGAAAGAGCTCGCTGCGCGCTGAACGTCCACCGCACGCTGTGGTGATAGACGCGCTATCATAGACAGCGAGTTCAGCTCTGTGCCCAGGAAAGAAATCTTCTGACTGGGAGACAGGGAGCTCTTCGCCCAATTGACTTTGAGACCTAATTTCTCGAGGTGATCGAGTAACATGGTCGTGTGCTCTACGAGCACTGAGCGAGATTGCGCTAGGATCAGCCAATCGTCCAAATAGTTCAGCACTCGCAAGCCCTTCATTCTGAGGGGCGCGAGCGCTGCGTCCATGCACTTCGTAAATGTACGGGGTGCCAGGGACAAACCGAACGGCAGGACTGTGTACTGATATGCCTGGCCCTCGAAGGCGAATCTCAAAAATCGCCTGTGACGTGACGCTATTTGTATCTGAAAATACGCGTCCTTCAGATCTATTGACACGAACCAGTCTCCTCGGTGAATGTGCGCGAGGATTTTCCTGGTCGTGAGCATCCTGAACTGTCGCTTCACAAGCACTTTGTTCAGTTGCCTTAGATCTAGTATGGGTCTGAGACCCCCGTCTTTTTTGGGTACCAGGAAGTATCTGCTGTATAGCCCTCCTTCGCTCTGATACAAAACATACAAAAAATGTATTCATGCCTTAAAATAGCTTGAATGTAACTCTACACCCTTGCCTCATTTAGTATATGCGGGTGTATGAATATGCAAATTAGCCTCGCCTCCACTCACTTACACCAGCTCAGAGATCCACTCGTTGACGATTAAACGATGACCTAATTGGTTACAAGGTAGTTTGTGATGTCAGAAACACCAGCGATTTCAAACCGCGATTTTGAGACTCTTTGGTTCACTGCAGTTTTAAGGAGAAAATACTGCAGCAATGGTGCTGACTTACGAATTTGTACATGGTTTATCTTAAAGCATAACATTAAAAACTTGATTATAACCACAGGGTTAAAATGACATTAAGTGACATCTGGTTAAACAGACATTTTAAGTGACATATCCAAAAACTTTTACTGCACCCTCAGCCTTTGCAATTCAGCCTTTAACAAAAGTGTGCTTCCTATTCCTTCATCAAAAGCCCATCTCTGTAAGCATCGGAGTATGTTCACAATCACATATTTCTGCATTTGCACAAGCCTTGACACTCTTTAGACATTCTCGCTTTTTCCTTTGCCAGCTACTTCAGACAGACCGACTATGCTCCATGCCTAGACTAATAAAGTGAGTTTAAAGAACAAATACATTTTGTGCAAGCCGTCCAGCTTTTAAAATGTCCAGAGGCTTCCAAAACTTTCTAAATTACTTTAAAGCACAATAATAATTTAACTGATTTATGATAACCCTATAGGCTTTTAAAATTGACTACGACAGTCTGGGGGTGATAAAAGCAGGTCTTTATGTCAGCGCTCAACTTTAAATCTGTTACGTCTTTTTGGTGAAAAGAGCTAAAATGAAGTCATTGCTCTCCCAATGTTAAACTATTTAAACAATTAAACACAAAGCTTCTATAAAACACAAAGCATTTTATAATATTTTTTCATACAATATTAGTATTGTATTTAACCAACTGTTTTGTGTATTTTATATGGAAATACTGCAGTTAAGCACAATAGACATTTCAAAAACAGTTAAAACACCTTACTAATCTCATGAACAGCAGTGTGTGTGTATGTAAGCATGTATTAATTATATTTTTCTTCTGTTTTATAGATTTAAAAGCAGCAGAATCAAAATCTTTACAAGTACCCCCTGGAAACTGTTTAAATACACAGTATGATTTGGTTGGGAATTACTGATTAAAACTGTGGCCTGCCTGTTCTGGTAATGAGCAAAATACCATAAATGCAGTTTGCACTGGTGAAAGCTATGTGAACAATTGCTTCTAATCTCTGTTTTCATAACATTAATTTCATACTTGCTCCAAATCTCACCCGAGACACCCAACGCAGAGAATCAAGAAATATTTAAACAACCAGACCAATATGATAGGAACTGTTCAATTCTGAATGACAGAAGAGCACGAGGTCAAAACTATCCCTTAATGGCAACGATCTTGAAGGCTTGAGATCCTGCAATTCTCGGCAGCAAGCTCGTTTTCAGAGTCTGAAAATTGCAGAGGAGATTTGAAAGGATACATTCAAAAAATAAACTCCCAAACAGCTTAACATTTCCAGGAGATGCAGCAGAGGAGCAATCACTAAAAGAGCTCCCAAAAGAGATACAGCACTGCTACAAAATACCTAGTAGGGTTTCAGCACTGAATAAGCCACCATTTAAATTGCCTGCAACATCGCCTGGACTGGTTAATAGACAGTGAGACTATCGTCAAAAAGAACAATGTGTCCCAACGAGAAGTTAAATTTTAGGTCTCACAGAGAAGAAAATATGCTCTGGGAATCATCATCTGTTTTTATACTCAGTGCATGTTAGATTAGTCACGCAAATACACTGCGGTGCATGAGCCATGTAAATAATAGACACGATATTGACCTCTGGGATGTTAAAACTAAAAAAATAATGGGCAGTATCTGTCGCACAGTGAGTGTTGAATGCCTTTGGAAGCTCTTGAAACCTCAAAGCCCCTAAACCTCAATTCTACCCTCAAAAAGGCTGTTCGGTGCAGACTTAATCTTTCTCAAAAGACAGCAATCACGTATGATAAAGCTTGTGGCTTGGTGGCTTCCCTACACAATGGATCTGAATAGTGTGTTTTAAAGAAGAAAGACTCTTCTTTAAAACAGACACTATTCAGATCCATTATGAAGAGAAGCCACCACAGCTACAAATCAAGACAGCAAATAAGCAAGCCAGACCACAACAAAAAGCTCAAATTCTGACATCTTGAGGAGAAACTGATAAGTCCCCTGCACGCTAAAATCTTTAGCTCGAAGCTGTTGGGTCTGTGGAGAGCGAGAAGCTTATCCGCTCCTTACATTTCTGTGATGAGTTAATTAAAGCTGTGCTTATTGAACTGCACTGGGTTGACTGTAATTTAACAAAAGCTCCCTGTGCATAACCAGGCTGAAGGAGTTGTGTGTACAGGTGAAATTATTCTCCCTGTGGAGTGGTATAAACACACAAACAAACACGACTTCTGGGGCAAATGACCTCAAATGCTCTCTTTTCCTCCTGGAAGTCTGATCTAAACTCACAGATGCGTAGAAAAGGATGCATTCTGAGCTCCCATCAGGTGTAACAAGGTATAACAAATAGCAGCAGCATTGTGATGGAAATATGCTATCAAAAGAGATACATTGAGGGAGGAGAACGAAATAACGATGTCATTGGTATCTGAGAGGGCAAGATTACAAATTAAATGCAAACATGGTATTTCACGAGTTCACATGTTAATGAAATCTGATGTAATATTATAATGCGTATTTGGCTTGCTGTCCGGGGGGAGGGCTCCGAGCTCGGAATTTGGCCCGACCCCAGAGTACTCCCCCTATGAATGTATAGATCATAGGAATCTATGAGCAGACCCATCTGAATGTGAGGTGATGGGGTGGTGGCGGGATGCTGAGAAATTTGTCGTGAGACAGGAGGTAAGGGAAGGCTTTATTTATACTGAACATGCTCCTCCCGAACTTTGTTACATAAAACTTCATTTAATTAAAAATAGTAAACTGACCTTAATCATTTTTTTTTCAACCTGCTATTAACACTCGCTTTTAGTAAGTAATTTGTACTTTGAGGTTGAAAAGTCTTACCAGCTCAGTCTACTTGAGCTGGATTAATTTAGAAAAAGTAAGTTTATGACCTGTGGACATGCGCAGATCAGTCCTCTCTACGCTAGACAGCGATATATGGCCACGCCAAGACCCACCCTTGAATAGCTACTATTGGCTGAAGGAGAAAAAACGTAATTTTAAGCCACCATTGTGGTGATCAGTGTTTGTTTTAGTTGGGCTCTTGACCCTTATATCATTAACTTTAGAATTTGTTTGGCTACTGTACCTGAGTTATAACAGCCATATGAACAATGAGAAAAGGTGATCTGATGGTGTTGGTTGTGTTTTAACATAATCATTATTTCACAATCATTTGACCTGATTCACTGAACTCATATAGAGCCCAATTTCTGAGTTAGGTTTACTTTATTATAGCAGCGCTGTCCTGGTACAGCATAATATTTTTAGCCATTTCAATGAAATCCAAATAATCAAATAAAAAATAATATAATAAAATATAATTTTTTTTGTAGGCACACTCAGACATCACAAATTAGCATATGAATCTCAGCAATGGTGACAAACAGATCACCTCTGATCATAAGCTCATTATTTATTCATGCAGCAATGCATGATAGGAGCCATGAATGAGTTTTGATTGGTTGCACCCAGAATGCACTGCAACATGCTTTATAATTATCACCATTGTTGAGATTCACAGGCAGATTCTTGATGTCAATGTGTCTAAAAACTAAATAAAACAAAATATATATTCTTTTTGTATAATGGAAACTTTTAAGAAATTCTAAATATTATGCTGCTATAATTAATAAAGTAAACCTAACTCAGAAATTGGTTTCTTTAATTTAAGTGAACTTGAAAAATGAGTGAGCAGAACTAAAAGTGTTAAGTTGTAGATATTTAGTAATTCTAAGTGGGGTTAAATTTATATCAAGCAATCTACACAAAATGAAAAAAATAAGTTAACACTAAGCATGGCTATTAAGTTACATGAACATAAAAAACATGTGCTAGTGGTACTACTTGATTTAGTACTGCAAACTTAAAATAAACAAGTTTTTCTAACTCACTAATCTTACTTTGCATAATTTTTTTGAGGCAACGAGTTTGCATACTTTTTTTAAGTAAGGTCAACTAATTACATTTTACAGTGTAAGCTTTTCTCTCTCACAGCTGGCTCTGTTTTCTTCTGGTCTCAGTGTTATTATAATCATCAGCACAACAAGTCAGTCGCCTCAGATCTGACTTTCCAACCTCTCTAGCTGCAAGCAAAAAAAAGTTATTCAGTCTTTAAATGCTATGAAACGTTCATGGGTATTGCATTATTTGAAAGATCACAGCAACCACACTGATGTACTGAGCAAAGAAAAAGAGTTAAATCTTGAAAGTCGATTAGCAGTTGTATCGAATCCTAATTGCTTTTTTGCACCCCTGCTAGCCTCTTGAGACATTTCATAACATTGGCAAAGCTGCACAGCGAAAATCACAGGGCCATGTCTTCACTCAGTAAGTATTTCACAACACACATTCGATCAATCGTCACTCAAATCATTTTCAGAGCAAAATACTCTCCGCAGCTCAAGCAGTCCACAGCGCTGAAAGTGATAAAACACATAGGCCTATTAATGGTAGCTGAAAGCTTGTATGTTTTGACTGTCAGAGTTTCAGCACATTACTCCGTAATGGTGCCAAACTGGGCCACAGTCCAGAGCGGACACTGATAAACTTGCTGCATCTTTTTTTTAGGGCTAAAAATAAAGCTTATTTTTACTTTACCTTTCAGTGATGTCATTTTATATAATTTAAAATCAATGATATGCTATTATAAGCTAGAATTGACATTCTTTTCAAATGTCTTGCGGCTCAGCTGAGGACTGGCAGGGGATTGTGTCCTGTCCCTGCTTGTATTTACTGTCTACAGAATTCAATAGCACCCACACACTGCTGAGTCACATTGGCAATGATCTCCCCCGTCGAAGGATAGTCATTAATTACCTCCACAGTTTCGTTTAAAATCTCAGTGTCAAATGATAGATTAATGACACACTTTAAGTGCCATTCAACTTAGACATTTAAACAAAACAAAACAGAACACAAATGAGAACAAATAAATCTATGACAAGCAACATCAAAAAGAAAAAAAAGAAAAAAGAAAGCAATTACAATTGCTGAACTAAGTGAGCTTTTGGTGAGACAAATCAATGCAGCTAGTTTTGAAAAAGTTAAATGGTTAAAATGTGCACTGTAAAAAAAAAAAAAAAAAATTATACTTATGGGGGGACAAAACTGGAAGCTCTGGTTTCCAGAAGTTTGCGGTAAAAAATCTGATGGCATTTTTTATAACTATATATGTAAATTACGTAAATATCCTGGTATACTTGAGCCATGACAATATATATATATATTTTTACTATACAGTTACTGACACCAACACTAGGGACAATGGAAAGCAACACAATGCATAAAAAATAGCCTGTGTAGTGTCACAAGTAATACACACAATATGAACAAAGCAACATAAAATGCAAAATGAAACAATCTAATAATCTAATATAATTCACATATCAACACTAATAAGAAGCATCTTCTAAATGACACCTAAACAAACGTGATTGTTTGTGTAGGGGGTTCTGGGAATCCCTCGTTTCCACATTATTTTAACAATATTTTACCATATACATATTGCCATTTTTAGAAAATTATGAGGTAATACGTTGTCCTTATAAAAAATTAAATAAATAAAAAAAACATAAAAAAAAATGTTTTGCATTTACAATACAATTTCATGTAGGCTATTTTCTTCTACATTTTTTTTCAGCGTATATGAACTTACATTTAACCAATTAAAATGTTTTACATTTTAAAAAATGCTAGCTTGTTTCACATATGGACAAACCCAACCGTTGAGTTTAACATTTATTTTAAGAATTTAAACCAACGGTTGGGTTTGTTCATATCTGACCCAAACATGGTTTGAAACAACCCAGCATTTTCAGAGTTTAGCCTTTTTACATTATTTTCTCTGTCAAAATGACTAACAATTTAAGTTAAGCCTCTATAGGCTACGCTTTCACGGGGTAATAGTCACCTGTGTGTGGAGGATGCGACTCATTGCTCCAGTGTTTGTCTGCAGAAACCTTAAAACAGCACAGCGCTCCTTTGCTCCAGATGCAGCTGTCCGGATGCTCCGCTCCGGGGTGACAGACCTCTGTTTCAAAAACAATATATATGCACCCCAATGATGTTAAGTGTAGCACTTACAACTGGAAATAAACTGGTGAATTCTGCGCGCATTTGAATCGCTGCCTCATTTTCACCCAGTTGCAGATTATTATAATTAAAGTCGATATATCCTTCTTTTTAGGGGTTCCGATTGACACTTAATCCACGGTAAATAATCTAATGTCGAGTTTGAGTTTTTAAGGTCCGGAGGCAGGTGTAAATGGTTTGTTCAGACGCTATACCAGTCACGCGCAACACTCAGTCAGTGTTCCCTGTTAGATATGATAAGCGTTTCGACCTGCTCCCCTGCGGCTGGAATTGAACTTTCCCAAGAGTACTGCCACAATTTGCTCTCTTTTCCAAAATTATTCGATCCTTGTTGTAAACACGGTGGACCCTCTTCACGTTGCCTCCTCACACTGAGTGACCCTCTGTTTGTGTCCCATCGGTCAACATACAGTAATGCGTTCACATGAAGCCCTACATGACAGCAAGGAGGCGTAGCCTACTGCGCGCGGATAAAAGGAATAGACGTTTTAGATTTTACGCGCTTGCGGCTAAATGCGAGCAATGTGACGACAATATTGTAATAAGTCTTGCTGAGCGCGAGCAGAGTTCTCCATGCAGTTCCCACGCGTACTATGCGTCTTCATCCTAACCGGTCCACTCTCTCGCGTGCGCTCAGCAGCAGACTCAGGGCTGAACAGGCTTCATAATGAGTGAATTCATTTCGAACGTGAGCATCACTATACCATGCTCACTCCGAAGGGGGAGAGCACTTGAGTACTCTGAAGGGAACTGCGCGGGCACATTACTGTATTATTTGGAACACCCTACACGAAAACATATGCATTCGTGAGTAGGCTATCCTTTTATTTTTCATCGGAAAGTTATGCTGAATGGACACAAAACGTTGAAAATTCGATAGGCCTACCGCCAATTAAAAAAAAAGAAAAAATAGTCTAGCCTATTTGTCCTTCATTCAAATATATTTCAAATAGTGTAGGATGTCATGTGCCCCCTAAAAACATTAAAAAACAAACAAAGAATCATATATGTAGGTCTAAGCAATATTTCCCATATAATCGCAACCCTACCTTACATTTTTTTAAATAAGAACGTGTTTCATTAGGCCTAAACAAAATCTAGACTACAAATTTGAATGAGAACCCCTATTTTCCACGTGTTATACTGTCGCGTTCACCTAATAGAAGTGAGTATTTGCAGTTAATTTAGATTTAGTGTTTTGTTTAATAGGCTATATTTTGAGTCTTATTGTGCTGATCTGGGGCCGTATTCACAAAGAATTTTAAGGCTAAAAGTAGCTCCTAACTGGCGAATTTAGGAGCAACTCCTAAAAATAATGGGTGTGTCTCTCGTAACTTTAGGACTCCTAATTTTTTTGACTAAGAGTAATTCACGAAGCATTTTAGCCCTAAAAGTAGCACCTAAGCTTTAAAAGACAGCTTAAAAGAAGTCGAGAGGACTCCTAACTCACTAAGACCTATTCACAAACCGCTTTTTGTGGCATTTCACGTTGCGATGTTTTGAAATGCGTATGCGGCGGCTACAGGAGCTTCCAATCACGAGGGAACAATTTTGCATTGTAGGCATAACTAGGGCTGCAATAACGCCACCAACAACAACCAAAACTAGGCTACTCATTGCATGTAAACTAATTGTTACGTATCATTGTGAATCAAATTAAAATGTTCTTCTCTTTGCAAACGTAGGCAGAGGCATATAGTGACAGATTAATTCAATAATGTTGCAAAGATATTGCATCAATCCATATGTTTCATTAGGCTACTAGGCTATTTGTTTTTTCTTACTCTTTATTCATTTAGGCTATTTATTCAGTTATTCATCATCTTCTGTCCTTCGCACTACTTGTGTAGCGCACGCATTCTCAGACCTGTCACCTGTCAATCATCATCGTAGGGGAGGGGTTTGGAATCATTCCCGCGTTACAATCATCAGCCAATCAAGGTGGTCACTTCAGTCAAGCTCGTGCATGAGTAATGATGTCATCCATAGCAACAAAGACTCACTCTTAATTTAGGAGTTGTCATTTTTCTTTACTAAGAGTAGGTCTGAAAGGCGTTGTGAATAACTTTTAAGAGAAAACTCCTAACTAAAATCTTTTAGTGTGATTTAGGAGTACTCCTAGTGGTAAGATAAAATGCTTTGTGAATACGGCCCCAGGACAAATAACAATCAGGGCCCGTATCCCTAAAGAATTTTTGTGCAAAAAGTGGCTCCTAGCGGCCAAATTTTAAGAAAATTCTCAGAGTCATGACGTTTTCTTAGAATTTCCCCTAAAAGTGACACGAAAATCCCAGTTAATATAAAAGCTATTCCTCAAGATTCCTAGCGCTTAAAAGGGCTCCTAAGGCGAGATCTGCTAAGAGCAGGGAAGAGGACTTTTAGTGGCTTAGGAGTTCCCCTAAGCAGCTGCACAAAATGGCCAACAGAGGCAGGAGAGATGTCCTGCAAACACTGGATGACAGGGAATTATTGATTATTAAAAGCTGAGCCGTGTTACCCTCGTTAAGACCACACTGAGTTGTAACGTTGCAATTTCTACTTCATTAAGGACAACCCCTTGAGATAGGCCATCTTGTTTTCAATGGGGTCCATATGGGAGTGAAAGTACAAAATATGCCAGCTAGGATATTAATATGAGCAAAAAAGACACAAATCATTATTTGAACAGGGTGTAATGAGCTTAAGTTTTCACATATTTTAGATTCTAATGTTAGGCTATAACCCCTACAGCTTACTATTCATTTTCCAGATATTTTCCTGAATGTGAAATATTATTTACAATTACAGTCTGCATAAGATTAGAGTGCATAATTATGTTTATTGATTTGAGGGTACATCCTTTGCTCATTATCACCAAAAGTTCATTTTCATCAAACTTGTAGGATCAACCAATCACGGCTTTTGAAATGATGACTCATACCTAGCAACGGGGTCAACCACACCTCCTCACTAAGATAGGATTTTCCATCCATTCCTTGCTCAGAGTTCACTGAAAATGTTCTGGAATCACTTCTAAGCTAAAACTCCTGGCAAGGAATTTTTAGGTTAAGTTAGGAGCTCTCTGAGAGGATTCTCAGAATCTTTAGGGATACGGGCCCTGGGCTGTGTGAGACACAGATTACACAGATTTGGTACGCTAAATTGGAATGAAGTTCTCTACAGGAATGCCCTGCTGATAGGAGTTAATATTCAGCCTGACTCATATATTATCTGAATAAGCAAAACAATAAATCAATGAGAATCCATTTATAATCTTAGTCAATTTATTAATTAATTCATAAAAAACATAATAAATAAAATAAATGTTTTTCATAACTATTTACTTTTAAATCTCTATTTAATAATTCGTTACATTTATATAGCGCTTTTTCTGAGACCTCAAAGCGCTTTACTAATTATCAGTTCAGCATTCTAAAATTTTAATTTCTCAAACTCTCCTAATACTTCAGTTATCGAAGATCTTGCACACTGACATCTATAACTTGTACTAACTTGTTATTAGATTTTGACATCTAATAATAACTTGTACTTCAGCAAATGAATACTACTGGTAATACCTGTCATTTTTCAGCTTTTGAGTTCAGTGTTGTTTGTGGTACTGACCCCTCTTGCTTAAAGGTGACAGCACAGCAAATCCTTCTCATGTATTTCCACACACTGTCCTCTTTAGATGTAAATGTGTTTTCAGGGTCAGCTCACTTGAAACGGGCCTGGCAACAGAAGGGGCCTCTGCTTGCACTCGAAAAAGAGTCCTGCCACCCAAAAAAATAATCCCTGTATGAATTCTTGTTTTTAATAATTATAATAGCCTATTTATATGTTCATATAACTCAGGGTATAGAGTGCTGTTTTCCCGAACATCAGGACTATTGCAAACTTGATAGCATATTGATTTTATACAACAGTGCAGAGCTAAAAATATGGCGCCTGAAGGTTGTGTGTAAATGTACTTTTTTGACCAACTTTTTCCACATTTGATGTAATTTCTAACGAGAAATTACTTCACGAGTTCACACTTACATATAATTTGAAGGGGTAAGTTTAAAGCGTATATGGCGTGCTGTGCGGAGGGAGGGCTCCGAGCTCGGAGTACGACCCGAACCCAGAGTGCTCCCCCCGTATGTAAGTGTTTTAGGACTAGAAGCGTGGAGAAGGGGTGGTGGAGGGATGCTGCAAAAACTGTCAATGGAATGAGGTGAGACTGCGGAGTATATATGCACCTCTTACCATTGATTGCTGAGTGCTCTCCACTTGTGTTAATTATCTGAACGTGCTCCTCCCGAACCTTGTTAATAAAACATCATTAAATGGGCAAAGGCCGTCTCTGACTAGGCTTGACCCTCCACAAGCTTATCTAAGGAGTTGGACGGAGATCTACCTGATGATTCAACTCGTTTTGCATTATTAAAATTGTTATGAGAGTGTTGACAGGAATGTCTACTGTTCATATAAAAAGCTGTATTACAGGTTGGCTTTTTAAAACTTATTTCCTTTGTGGAACATGAAAGAAGATATTTTGAAGAATGTCTTTTAACTGCTTTTGTCCATACAATGAAAGTCAGTGAGGCCCAACATTGGACCCCATTGATTTTCACTGTATATTTTTCAAAATGTCTTATTTTGAAAGAAATGCATAAATGTAGGCCTACGGGCGTAATTTGCGGGTGGGACATGTCCCCACCAATTTTTTGCCAGTGTTGATATTGTCCCCACCATTTTTTTAAACATCTTGCAGCACGGATGTACCTTATACAAAAGAAACATCTCCATTTGATTAGCAACAGTGTTCTCTTGCTCTTGCACAGGCTTCACAAAATGATGTTTTATTAACAAGGTTCGGGAGGAGCACGTTCAGATAATTAACACAAGTGGAGAGCACTCAGCAATCAATGGTGAGAGGTATAAATACTCAGCAGTCTCACCTCATTCCATTGACAGTTTTTGCAGCATCCCTCCACCACCCCTTCTCCACACTTCTAGTACTAAACACTTACATACGGGGGGAGTACTCTGGGTTCGGGCCGAACTCCGAGCTCGGAGCCCTCCCTCCGGACAGCACGCCATATACGCATTAAACTTACCCATTCAAATTATATGTAAGTGTGAACTCGTGAAAACAAACGCTTCAATCTATCGCTTGAGGCTGTTGCAGAGACATTCGTTCTGGTGAAATCACAAAACTAAATGCACACAAACAAGTCCCTGCTCTTGATATACAATCACTGGTGAACAACTTTGGTTTTAATGAGAGAAAAAAAAATAAATAATAATAATAATAATATTCAAGGGTGGCTTAGAACTCAGAACCTAACAAAAATTCTATACCACCAGTCCATTATGCCAAACAAATGTTTAATGCGGATCTATGTATTTATTCAGTAATGTAAATAGTCTCAAGACTAACAATATATTGAATTATAGAAAATGTTTTTATTTTTGTACATTTATGACATAACCAGCACCAACCACCAAACCCCCAGACCATCACCCCCAACATTCTTGTCCCACCCATTTTTTAAAACAAAGTTACATCACTGCATACCCAACAACATAAGGGTGAGTAAATAATTTTTTGAGTGAATTTTTGAATGAGTTTTTGGGTGAACTATCTCTTTAACCTATAGCTGCAACAGAATTTTAAACCAGCTTAATATAAAAATTCAAAGCATTAAAAGATGCAGAGATTGCAGACTACATACATTCCAAATAAATGAACATCACAATTATTTAAATTATTAATTGGATATAATATTATATTATATCTGCCACATACATCTCATGTCATGATGTCAGAAATACTCTCTCTCTCTCTCTCTCTCTCTCTCTCTCTCTCTCTCTCTCTCTCTCTCTCTCTCTCTTTCTCTCACACTTTCCAAGTGAACCATTCATGACGAAACCATTCATTATCACAACACCTACTGTGCATACGTCCATTTTACTTTATGGTATGCTTTCAGCTTGCCAGTGAAATATTGACATCCGTTTTGAGACTTTTCTGCATGGCTTACAGACTCATTCATCCTGTATCGTCATTAATCGTCACTGGGACATTTTCTTGAAATGGTAAGGGTGATCTTTTCTTTCCAAAAGGAATGGCCTTTTTAGGTGGACTGAGTTTCAAGAATTTAAGAGACATTAGTAAAGTATGCACTTCTGCACTTGACAAGATCAGATTTAGTTTTCCTTTTAGACTTCCTTTCCTTTTAGGGAAATGGAAATGAGAGCTCTTTTCATTTTTAATAGACTGGAGAGTGATTATTTTTGTTTATTCCATTTACCATTTATTTAGGAAATGATTCGACCCACACACAGGCAATTGTATAGATATGGCATGTTAAAAGCAAACCTCCCCTATTTTAAATGGAATAAGGCATCCTAATGGTTCATTTCAGTCTAAACATAACAGCTTAATTTGATTCAAGGCATTTTTATGGTTTCAGGGGTTGTTCTGTTTAATTGGTCTTGGTCTTCACTGCTAGTTTAAGAGAAAGAGAATGACATCATGAACGTTCTTCCTTAAAGTCATAGGTCAAGTGCATTAAAGTAATACTCTGATGTCCTCAGACTTGCGGAGAAAAGTTTGAGTCATTCTAGCTACACACACTTTTAAAAACTCATTGTTCCCTATTGCTCAGCACTACCTAAAGGGGTAAACCTGTCATCATGTATGTCATACCAAACATGTATTTATTTAATCATTTCCTCTCAGTTTTTTTTCCTAGTGTTTTTTTGGACCTCACCGACTTTCACTGTATGGATATTCTTCAAAAATCACAAAAATCTTGTTTTTCATTAAAGTCCCCCTGGGGTGAAAATCAAGCTTATAATGTTGTTTATGTGGTGTTTTTAATATGCTTTAAGATAAACCATGTATAAAATTCATAAGTCAACACCATTCCTGTATTTTCTCCTTAAAACTGCAGTGAACCAAAGACAGTCTCATAATCGTGGTTTGAAATCGCTGGTGTTTCTGACGTCACAAACTACCTTGTAACCAATAACGATGTGTGATTGTCAGTGAGTGGATTTCTGAGCTGGTGTGAGTGTGTGGGGCGGAGCTAATTTGCATATTTATAGAAATGAGGCAAGGGTGTTACATTCAAGCTATTTTAAGGCATGAAGAATTTTAAGGTACTGTATTTACATGTGTGTGTTTTTTTTACTTTAATTGTACTGTATACAGAATATCATTTACATCATTATTTAATTTTAAATTAGTTTGACTGCATTTCAGAAACAGTAACGGTTTCCACTGCAATGGACTGATGTATATTCAGCTATGGCAAGGAAACTACAACAAATACAATAAAATATCTGAAATTAAATGCTCCACTGATCTTTTTTTTAACCTTTACTTTTTATCTTCTGGAATAAAAGGTAGACATACTTGTTGCTTTGCCACTTTCATCAGCCTTGTTGAATTTATGTCATCATAAATGAAAAACACAATGACATATAAAAAGGGCAGTCATCAATATTATTAGAAAGGGTCAAAGTTCCATGGCGAATTGAATTTAACATCACACTCCAAATGTTCAAAATGGCTTTTAAATGTTAAGCATGCATTCATAGAGAGTTCATTGAGATCTATGATTTGCAAACCTTCTGTAAATATGAAGATAAATGCCTTGCATGTTATCCAGGAAGACTAAACGTGTCCAAACCTTGCCTGCCACCTTAAAATAAACCCAGGTGTAATGCAATGTGAAATATACGTATAGATACCCAGCAAGTCTTTTTTTAGTTTTTTTATGAATGTGGTGATGACAAGTGGCATGTCAGGGGGAAAAAACAAGGCTAACTGATCTGCTAACCCTTTTGAAGCCAAACCACATTTTTATGCCTCCTGAAGAAAAGAATGATTGCACTGCAAAACGAATGATCAGATCATTTTAGTTTGCAGAAACCAACCAGCAGTAAAGCAGAGCCTGTGAGATCACAAGTCTCTAATCTTTATCTGAGATGAAAATTGTTATGACGTCATAAAAAGTTATGACTTTTGCCATCCTGTTCTACAGAGTTTCAGAAATGGAAATAATGCACTGCCTGTGACTCATATGTCATGCAGATATGCTATGTCCCAGTTTTCAGACTGAGAGTGACATTTGTAGGTCCCCGAGTCGACACAATCACGTATTCCTCTCCAGAGGAGTTAATGACCAGAATGTTGTCTAACTTGCTTCCCTCGTTCTGGTCTTTGACAGCAGCTCAGACCTCAGCCTGTTGTCTCTAAACTGTAAACAAATGCTAGTAAAGGCATGTTAGTGACCATTTTCAACAGCATAAAAATGAAAATAGAAAACATAAAATCAGTTTACCTGTCCTGTACACTGTTGAAGTCAACTGTTGGATTAAAAAGATTAACAAACAAGGCATAGTCCAATCTGATAGCACAATAAATACTACTGTAAATCTGACAAAATCCAGCTTAAGGGTGAGTTCTCAGATTCAGAACCTGCTAGACCTGAAGTATAGAATGCTGCTTTTTATAATTCTCTATATTACCATTCGTTCTCTCACTAAACTTTCCTTGAGATTTCATCCATTGGAAATGTATTGGATTGACCTTTCAGCAAGCCAGCAAAAAAGGTGACCGCGTTTGGTTTGAAGCCAGAAAGAAAAGCATAAACAGCAGTAATTTTTACAATTGAATGAAATGTTGTCCTCTGTAATCAAGTGAAAATGGTTTTCCTCAAAGCTCTATACTTACTGCAGAAAACCTAAAGCTATACTAAAAAGGTTCTGGACAGTTTTGTGCAGGTTTTAACAGTAAGGACAGCAATAAACCCAATGCTAATGCATACCTGACATGAAGTGCTGAGCTCTACAACACAAGAGTCAAGGTCACAGCTGATGCAGATGGAGACCAGAATGCACCTTGCCTGTTATAAAGTACATTTTCATGTCCCCATCATATGCCCATATATATTGAATTAAAATTAATATACAAATTAAATATAGAAATTATTTTAGTTAGTTTAAAGGTTAGTCTGGTTAGACGATAAAAATCTGTCATTAATTACTTACCATCAAGTCGTTTCAAACCCATTAATCTCCAGAACACAAATTAAGATCTTTTTAATTAAATCTGAGACCTTTCTGTCCCTCCATTGGCAGCCTACAACTACCACATTTTTAAGCCCTAGAAAGGTAGTAAAGACATCATAAATGTAATCCAAGTGACCCAGTGGTTTAACCTCAATTTTATGAAAGTAACGCGAGTGTTTGGTTTGTGAAAAAAAAAAAAGTACCTCTTTATTTACAAAATATTAATCTTCAGTGCTCGTTCACGAGAGCACCACGACTCATGCGTGTTGATGCGAGAGCAGACGTTGTTGCGTGAACGTTCGTTGGAGATTAATATTTTGTAAATAAAGTGGTAAATTATGTTTTTTTGTGTGTGTGTGTGTGCGTGCAAACAAAGCACTCGTGTGTATGGACTTATCTAACTCTGGGGGATACGGTGAATAAGCTAAAGTCCCAAAAAGTCGTTGTATTCCTTTAAAAAAATATCTCCCTTTCAAGTGGACTTTGAGCTTTGAAAACTTACAGATCTTTTTTATGCTCAAACAGCAACATTACACACTGACTAAAGTTGAAAAAGTACATGTAATTTCATGTAATTTTATGTTCTAAACAACTGAGTCCTGGTGTCCACTACAGAGGAAATAGCATAACATATTTGTTTCTTACTATTTGTTTCTCTAAACAATGTGATGACATGAAAAAATACTAAATTCAAAAAACTTTCAAAAAACAGACAGAATCCACAATATCACATATTTACGTATAGGCTAAAACGCCAATGGTTCCACATACTGGATAAAAACCTGACTGAACTTAGTGTTGGGTTCGTCAGTGTTTTTTTTTTTTTGTGATTAACTTTTTATTGAAAGTTAACATAAACATAGACAAAACAGCACTCAAACACTAACCGTCACCACAGTAAAAAAAAAACAAAAAAAAACAAAAAAGAAACAAGTCAAACCCAAGGGAAACATATGTACACACTTAATACCAGTAACATAAAAGACAAAAGAGAGGATGGGCCCATAAAATTAAAAAGAAAACAAATAAACACATGTTATAGTCCTTTAAGGAGCATATTCAGTTCAACAACCAAATATCCCCAGTCCGACACAGTTTGGGGCTTTGCCCGGTTAAATCTGGCTGTTGAGTATTCTAAATTAGCCATTGATTGCACATTCAACAACCAGTGTTTCAGTAAATTTATCTCTGAATTAAACCAAAATTCTAGAATTGTTCTTTTCGCTGCTGTAAAGCCACAAAAAAGCATTCTCCTATATGTTACTTTAAAATTCAAAATGGTGTCATTATTTAACAAACATAAACAAGGATCTGGAACTATGGTAGTCCAGAGTATTTTACCCATAATGTCACATACATGAGTCCATAACGTGTTCACTTTCGCACATTCCCAAACCATATGCAAAACTGTCCCAACAGAAGAACTCGGACATAAAGTACAATTGGGAGTTGATAATAAACCCATTCTATAACGTTTGTAAGGAGTGGCATACGATCTATGAATTACTTTAAAGTTGATCAATTGATGACTTAAATTTCGAGATGTGTTATTTATATTTGACCAAATCCTGTGCCAGTCTGGTTGAGAACCTGTTTTATTGAGCTCCCTGTCCCAAATCCCCTCAATGGGTAATATTTTACTATGTGAATTTATGAGTGCATTGTATATCTTGGTAACCCATCCCCGAGCGCACTGGCTGTTGTTAAACCAATCTGATAGAAAATGAGAGTCTATTTGAGCATCACACTTAACACCACAAGCCATCAATGATGAACGTAATCTTAAATAAAGGAAAAATGAAGAACTTGGGACGTCAAACCTCTGCTGTAATTGCTGGAAGGCGAGAAGGCCATTATTATCATATATATTCCCTAAAGTGTTAATCCCCCTTGAAGCCCAAGGAATAAATATAAAGGGTTTTCCTGCAGTTAAAATGAGTGGGTTGTTCCAAAGCGGAGATAATGTATGATATTGTGGCACATCACCAAGAAGTTTCTCTACTTTACTCCAAACTAAAAGGGAATATGATATTATGTTTCCAAATCTTTCATTTAATTTCCGATGTTTATGTTTAATATATAAAAGATCCTGCAATCTGTGGGGTACTGCTAGTGCTTCCTCTATTACCCTCCAGGGCACCATGGAGTTCTCATCCGCCCAATTACGTAATGCTCGAACTTGAAAAGCCCAATGATAAAATTTTAAGTTTGGGAGTGCCAATCCACCTTCTAACTTAGGGCGTTGTAATGTGCTCGATTTAATTCTGGCCCTTTTGCCATTCCACAGAAACTTTGAAATCATGGATTGGGCTTGATCCAAAAATTTTGAAGGGGGAGAGGCTGGGATCATGAAGAATAAAAAGTTAAACCGGGGCAATATATTCATTTTAACAATGGAGATCCTCCCTTGTAACGAAACAGGTAGAATACTCCATCGCTGCATATCCCCTTTAACCTTCTGGAGCATATTTGTATAGTTATTATTCACAGTTTGGGAGAGAGTTGTGTATATGTCCACACCAAGGTATCGCATGCTGTTGTTAATGGGAATACCTGAAGGAAGTGTAATATTTTGAGCTGCAGAGTTCATTGGAAGCAAACAAGATTTTGACCAATTTATTTTATAGCCAGCTAAGTTCTTAAATTCCTCAAACAAGGATAGCACAGAGGGGAGTGAGGTTTCAATATCTGAAAGAAAGAGCAAAATGTCGTCCGCATAGAGAGAGATGAAGTGTTTTGAGCCAAGTACGGTGATGGGGGAGATGTGTCTATGTTCTCTGACTGTTTGAGCAAGAGGTTCCACTGAAAGTGCAAATAAAAGTGGGGAAAGAGGGCAACCTTGTCTTGTCCCTCTATGCGAGGTAAAAGGTGCGGATTGAAGACTACCCGTGATTACAGATGCTAAAGGAGTGTTATAGAGTGTTTGAATCATGGAAATGAATTTAGGCCCAAATCCAAACTGTCTAAGAACTGCCCACAGGAATGGCCATTGCACCCTGTCGAAGGCCTTCTCCGCGTCTAATGACAGAGCTGCACAGTCAACTGGAAGGGTTTGTGCTATATCAACAATGTGCAAGAGCCTGCGAATGTTGTCAGCAGCAATCCTTCCCCTCATGAAGCCAGTTTGGTCGAAATTAATTAACTTATTAATTACTTCATCAACCCGTCTAGCTAACACTTTGGCATACATTTTAACATCACCACAAATTAATGAAATGGGTCTATAACTTGAACATTCAAGTGGATCTTTCCCACTTTTTAGCAAAAGCGTAATTATAGCGGTCTTCTGATCTCTATGAAATGTGTTATTTTTTATTGCAAATTGTATTGACTCTAGAGCCAACTGTCCTACTGTATCCCATAAAGCTAGGTATAATTCTGGTGGTAACCCGTCAGATCCAGGAGATTTGTCTTTTTGGAGAGATTCTGCAGCTCTTTTCAACTCGTCCAAAGTGACAGGCCTCTCTAGAAAATCCGAGTCATGAGGCTCCAGTTTGGGTAAAAACTTTGCGTTGAGGAACTTTATGCACTTCTGTTGATTAAAAGTTATATCTGATGAGTAAAGATCTTTATAAAAAGAACTGAATACCTCATTCACCCCCTCAGGATCTGTTATCACTCTACCGTGTTTATCTCGAATGACATTTATTGACGATCTAGCTTCATCCTGCTTCAGCTTCCAGGCAAGAAGCTGGCTAGGCCTATTTCCATGGAAATAATATTTCTGTTTAGTCCTATGCAGAATAAATTCAGATTTCTGGAGAGATAAAGCACTATATTCTCCCTTAAGTGCAGAGAGCGCATTTGCCCTATCTTCTGTGAAAAAATCTTTCTGTTGTCTCTCCAATAATTCTATCTCATGTTCAAGTTCATTAAATCTTTTACTCTTTATTCTCTTCTGAAATGATGAAAAAGATATACAGAACCCTCTTATGACACATTTACATGCCTCCCATAATACTTGTGGATTGTCACATTCATTATTATGCTCCAGAAAATCATTAAGGTGTTGTTTTAATTTTCCCAGAAAATCTGAATTTGTTAAGAGAGTAGTGTTAAAACGCCATCTGTTTAGTTTTGGCATTGGGCAGGACGGAAGAAAATTGCAAATTATAGGAGAGTGGTCAGATAAAAGGATGGGAAGCATTTTAATAAATGGAATATTACTGATCAATGACGGAGAAACAAATATGTAGTCAATCCTGGAATAAGTCTGATGGCGTGCTGAGTAGAAAGAAAATTCTTTGGCCCCGTCATTATTAATCCGCCAGATGTCTGCTAGGTTTAAGTCTTTAATGAAAGTATTTAATGCGTTCGAAGAAGCTAGACCAGAGATATTCCCTGTTGAACGATCTAAAGCAGGATTTATTACTGAGTTGAAATCACCACCTACTATAAGTTCAGTGTCAGGAAATTTTAGTAAGCTACTTTGAATTGATAACAGAAACCTCGGGTCAAAATCATTAGGGGCATAGATGGAAGCCAGCATTAACCGCGTGTTATTAACAGTGCCAACCACTAGAACATATCTACCACCTTCGTGTTCTGCATAGTCTACTGTCATTCAGGGACGGACTGGGGCTAAAAAACAGCCCTGGACTTTCTCCCAAATAGGCCCATCATCCGGCCATTCGCCCCTAGCCAGATACTAGCCAGATTAGCCAGGATGTCCTGATACTATGCCACAATACTGTAGCCTATCAGACAAGATATTCACAGCAAATAACATCTAAAAACCAATGATAATAATTGGGGTTGTGTTTATTAATGCCTCAGCCTTCAAATAAAAACAAAAAATGTACAATACCATAAAATACAAATAATGAAATGTCACTGGCTACAGAAACCCCAAATTGCACAAACTTATAATTATAAAACATATAGTTACTATACCAGGGGTCTCCAACCTTTTTGTGTGCGAGGGCTACCTCAAGGGATAAAATAATCTAGAAGGGATATTTATTTGTTATACTCAAATATTTATTATACATATAACATGGTGGTGCTTTTTTACTTTTCACCATCATATGCGAAATAATAAAATATCTTGATGTTCTGGTTCAGACTAAAAAATTATGAAAATATTTATTGCTTTTTTTATTGTTGATTTTCTATAAACCTATTGTATGTGTTATCAAAAACAGTAGCCCAAATATTTAGTATAAATATAAATGCAAAAATAAATAAATAAATAAATAAACTGCCATAACAAAAACATTACTGCATTACATTTAATACATTTATACATGGCTATATTAATATAACAGCATTTTTAATATGAATATATACAGGCACATTTCTGCCAAAGAAGTTTGTTTTACTAAAGTTAACTCATAAGTTGTGGAGTGACAATGTCTCGCCAGCTGTTTTCTGCATCAATATGTTGAGAATATCAGCGCTGTTTCATCTGGCTTTAAGCTTAAATCTTATGGGTTTATGAGAGAGAATTCTGCGCTGAATTGAAATGGTAGGCTACTCAGTGGATCGTGCAGCTCTGTGTAATAATGTTCGCGTGATCGAGATCAGCTTTGGCCGTGATCGCTGTTATTTGGGCTGAGCTGATAATGCTCTGCGCTGCTCAGATCAAACAAGTTTTGTTCCGCTTTTTGAGCGTTTGTCAATGTTTCTCATAGGCCCTACGCAACGCAAATGACAGCGTATAATCAAAGAGAGTTGGGTAATTTTGTAGAGGCAAAAGTTCAAATTGAAATGTTTAGTTGAAAAAGTCGCAAAATTATACAATTTATTCGAAGTCTTGGCAAATTGGGGCTATTTATAGAATGTGTTTAGCGGGCAACTCACAGGCATCAAGTTGGAGACCACTGCTATATAGCCTACTATAACTTAACTATTCAAATATAATGTAAGCAAGTTTAAAAGTGCAGCCTTATAAAACTAACTTTCTGTCAGTGGCTAGTAGGCCGACTCTTCTTCCTCAGTTGTTTTTTTACACGTAGCATAGGCCTATAAGTGATCGTATTAGTGCCCCTGCTGTTGGCTGTTCATATTGTTTTTTGTTTTTTTCCGACGGCCCTCGGTTGGACGGCCGTTCTGGACTTTTCCAGAACGCACAGATTGTCAGTCCGTCCCTGCTGTCATTTGTAAGTGTCTATCGGCCAAAATCAAGACACCCTTTGTTTTAGTATTTGCGCATGAGTGCGCAATCACTTTATATCGCCTATTCTGGAAGCGATGCACATCTCCAAGTCTGAGGTGCGTCTCTTGGATTAAGGCGATCGACGCTCGGTGGCGTTGTAAAAATTCTAAAACCCTGGTACGTTTAATCGGAGAATTGAGGCCTCTCACATTCCAGCTAATGATGTTAATGTCGCCCATAAAGTAAATAAGTGTAAATTAAAATAATTCGTAACGCTATACAGCCAGCATTTCTATTGATTAGGTTTAAAGCAGTATAAACAAGGTTCCCTCGGCAAAACAGGTCCGAAAATAAACTGTTGAAAAACGAGATGACGGCAAAAAACATAACAACTATGTACAAAAAAGAGTCAAGCCGCCAGGACGTAAGGCACTGCCTAAGCCCCAAGGCTAGAAGAAAAATAAACTTTCTATGAGTCGTGACTCTTGAAACAGCGTGCAAACCCGCCCCCAAACCCAACTCTGTGATTTAAATTATCAGACCTATTCTACAGTATTCTTACCACTGTGTCAGAACCGTTATGTAACCTGTCAACATCCTTGTAATAGAAGTTCAAAAAGTCCGTTGTCCGACGTTGGCATGATGAATTCTCAGTCCTGGGGTTGGGATGTATCCATCTCTGATCCAGGGTTCCGATGGGTGCCAGGGTCAGTGGTCGCTGCATTAGTCGGGGAAGCCGGGAGTGAAGACGCCGATGGAGATGCCATGGATGTTTGGATGGTGCTGAGGAAGCGTTCTGCTTCTTCTGGAGACTTGAAGTTGTAGTTTTTGCGTCGGAAGGTCACTTTGAGTTCCGCTGGGTATATAAGAAATGGATTCAAGCCTATGGAGGTCATTTTCTTTTTCACATCGTTGAACCCCATACGTTTCTTGACCGTGGCAGCGCTGTAATCAGGGAAAAAGGATAAAGTTTGCTGGTCGTGAGTGATGGGAAAGGCCTCTCTGGCCCCCTTCAAGATGGCTTGACGGTCGGCATAGTCCAGCAGTTTGAAGATAAGAGTGCGCGGACGATTCCTCTCTTTCTTGTTGTTGTTGTACAGCCGATGTGCTCTCTCGATTTTTATTTCACGTCCAGCCAGGGAGGGGATCCATCGAGGCAAGTACGTTTTTATAAAGCCTATGGCATCTGAGCCTTCCAGGGATTCTGCTAAGCCCACCAGCCTCAGGTTGTTTCTCCGACTCCTATCCTCCATTTCGGTGAGTTTATTGGTGAGAGATATGATTTGCTCATCATGACCATGTATGTCTCGTTTGTTAGCCCGCACTGTTGCTTGGAGAGAGTCGAGTCGAGACTGGTCTGAGTGTACGATTTTGCCCAGACGTTCTATGTCCACAATCACGTTATGCACAGCTTCATTTGCTTGTTTAATTTGAACTTGTAGATCAGCCAGTTGAGGTACTACCACACTATCCATCGCTGCTTTTACAGCTGCCAAGATAGAAGCATCAAACTTTTCTTGTTGTTCTGCTAATGCTAACCGAACAGCTTTCAGTATAGCACTATCAAGGTCTGTCGAAGCCATCACAGTCTCCTTCGATTTTTTCTTTTCTGGCGAGTTTATGAACTCCCGTTTGCGTACAACTCTATCGGACGACATTTGATACTCAAATTGTAGCGAAATCGTCGCGGTCTTAGTTGAAATATATAGTTTAAGAGGGTTTTGAGGAAGAGCTCGAGAAACTAGGTCTGCATCGCTGGGAGAGGTCACGTGACTCGGGTTCGTCAGTGTTAAAATTATACCATTTACAGAGTCAGATAACCCACACATACTGTACATCTGTACATGCTATTGCGCAGCACAGCAGAGCAGGTGGGCACGCCAACACTGACAAACATTTGGCTTGCAATGCTCCATCATGGCACCTTAAGCAGCAGCCTCATTCCATCATTATATGCTACACTGAGTTTCTGCATGCTGCTTATTCTCTATTGATGCCACAATTGGGCAGTATACATAGTATACATAGGAGTACAGAATGCTTTAAAAAGTGTAGTCTTCACAGATCCTAAGCACATACTAAATTTGTGAAGCAACATATTAGCTTGTGCATACATCATACGACACTGTCTGTGAATGTCCCTATCATCAGACAGGTCATCAGTTATATAGTGTCATTAGTATTTAGCCTCATCACAAACTTTAAGGAGACTACCAAACAGAGAGAATTCAGGAAATTAAAGTTTCCTGTCTTTCTTACTCCTAACAATCATAATATTACTCTTCTTTGCATTGCATATAATGTGAAAGTCTGAGCAATATTGAGAGCAAACCCTCAGCAACTGTTGAAGGCCCGCACTATATTGTCCGCGTACATCAAGTGGTTGATGATCGTGTTACCAACCATACAACCTGTTCCACAGCCATTTAGCAGCTTTGATAAATCGTCCATATAAACATTAAAAAGAAAGGGAGACAAAATGCTTCACTGACTTACTTTGCATACATTGAAAGCAGCACACACAGAGTTGCCCCATTTTACATACATTGACAGATGAGCATACCAAAAAAACAGAATTCTCATTAGAAATTTGGGAACTCCTCTGTTGTGTAACTTGTAAAATAATTTTTCATGATTTACACGATCAAAGGCTTTAGAGGCATCAATAAAACACATAAAAATTGTGGAAGTATGCCTGTTATACAAATCTAAAATCTTCAGTCAATCTTCATCATTAATCAATATAGCCAACTAAGGAAATTACTTTTAACACAGTTGAACAGCTTGTGATAATGCCTTTGCCACAACTGAGTAATTTCCTCTGAACCGCTTACACCATCAATATTAATTGGTAAAGATGTTTTACAGTTATACATTTTTCTGATTTCTGTCCAGAAATCATTTGGGTTATTATTTTGCAGTTTCCTTGCAAGTGAGTCAGACCTCATTGTCTTTTCATTCCTCTTGATGAAACGTAGGGCATATTTAAAACTTGCATTTGCCTCAAAAAAGGGGTCATGATTATGTCTGCCTGACTCAACCCAGACTTTAAGAGCCCTTCTAGCCTCAGCATTAAGCTCTTCAACATATTCATTCCAGGCTTGGCTTTATACCTCTTGGTCTTGTGCAAAGGCCTGCTTGTGGCAAGAGGGGACTCCACAATATTATCATACAAGGAACACAACTCAATACCATGTTGCGGGTTCTTACAGTTAACATCACAGCATGCAGCTGCATCTTTTGGTAAGTCGATATTACCCAACAATGTGTCAGACTGAACAAAATATACTTTAAGATCCTCCTGTCAAATTAGACCAGCCTATTTTAGACTGTATTTTAGACCCCAAACGCATATCGTTGTTCACAGACAAAAGAGTAGGTAAATTGCCCAGATTTAAGATAACAAAAAGGGCACATGATCAGTAATGGCAAATTCAGTCATGTGCATTGGCTGTGCAGATGCAGTGATCCAATCATGAAGTTGTGTGGCACGCCTCACTGATGTAAATGTAGCTATTATCAGGTAAATGCAATTTACTGGAGAAAATCGAACCATTATCAGAGCAAAACTGCATTAAATGATTGGCAAATAAAGAGCTACCATCAGAAACATCCGCATTCATATCACCCACAATAAAAAAAAGCATGTGGAAGCATTATCCTGAATAAAAGACATAATAACACAAGTCAATTGTTAAGATTGCTTTTTTCTCCACCACAACTGAACTCAATTCCTATAGCCCAGTCAACATCCAGTCTGAACACGTTAACTAGCTGATCAAACTTTTTATGCACTAGTACGGCAACAACGCCAGGTATACTGCCACAAACAATTTCAGTGTTCAAGTCAGTGGCAGATTCACCCGCCCCATAGAAGTCTTTATGTATGGAGTTCAGTCTTTCCAAGTGCTGCCTAGGTAAAAAAAGTCTCTTGAACACACAGTACATCACAGGTCTCCAATAGTTTATCCACTACAAAGCGGCGCGATTTATCTGCTTCACTGTGCTCAACGCGCAATCCTCGGGCATTATATGACACGATATTGATATTCATTTATTTAAGTTTATACTGGGCATCCGCATGGCTGCTGCTCTCCTGTAGGGGAGAGTGGGGTGATTTGTGCCAGGGGGGGAAGTAGTTCCACCCTTGTTTCTGGAAAACCATAGAAGAAATTGGTCATGTGACCACATAATTTTGAATAGCAATCACTTTTACTCATCCTCCAAAGAAGAGAGACACATGGCATGAGAGTTAAGCACATTTTAGTGCAAAAAACTGTTTTTTTTCCCTTTCAAAGTAAAATTTCTATGATTAAGGTTTTTTGATTGTAGTGTCTGAACAATTATAGACAAGTTTGAAAACATTTCACACATGTTTTAGTGCTTTAGTAGGCTACACAATGAGTCTATACAGTTAGCATGATGTTAGCTCTTAACTGCTGGATCATGCTAGTTTTTCAAACTTGTGGGTCTGGGGTGATTTGTGCCAAAGGGCCTGGGTTAAGTTGTGCCAGATCCAGACCACGTAGACCTACATACTCACAGGGGATAATCTTGAGAAGTGAGGAGATGGGCATGCCTCATCATTGTTTGACTTAGGCCTGCCTGCTATTTGTTTAATTTAGCTAACACTGATTTCACTTTTGAGTTTGCACTGTGTTATTAAAGAGAAGTTTTATTCCGTTTTTAAGTGGCCTATGTCACAATAGGATGTTTAGAAATTAGCCTAGTCACTTTATTCTTATATGTTACATAATTGACAGACAGTGCTATGCCAACAGGCATCTATTGCCAAAGCCTTTTTGCCTGAAATGATTCACAAATATCATATATTGTGTTGCTATGGTGCTCTAAATGGTTGCTATGGCGTAGCTTGATAGCTTCACAATGATCCTGAAAGACTGATTGGTCGTCTGAGTAAAATAAGCCTGCCCCCTTGTCTCTATGACACTGTGATCCAGAGTTATGTTCAATACAAAATCCCTATGCAATTGACCATAGTAGGAAAAACGCATGCTATGGTATTCCAGGGTGACAATATCTAAATAAACCTTAAATGAGTAATTTTGTATTGAATCTATCTTGCTTTCATATAGCATTACGGTTCATAACATTAAAATGTTCTGTTTTACTTCAGAAATCACTGGCACAATTTACCCCCAATGTATTCCCCCAAAGGCACAACTTCCCCCGCACCAGGGGCAAGTTGTGCCATGAGACCACTTTTTTCCCAAGAGTTATATTTCTGAAACAATTTATTTCAGATCCAAAGTTATTGTTCTCAGGGATGCACCACATCCTGAAATATATGTACATCCTTAAGTTGAAGGCATTACTGCCATGGCCTCACTTTAAAGTCACTTTGAGTAAAAACTGGCACAACTCACCCCACTCTCCCCTAGAGCTACAGGTGTAATGTCAGACACTGAGCGCTGCTGTAGCAGATCAGCCTCCCCTCCTGATCCGCGAGACGCACTGTCACTGTTAGCTCTAGGTCTACGAGCCTCAAAATAACGGAGGACATAGATATAAATACTTAATTACAATTTTTTTTTTAAATGTTACAAAGCTCAAATGGTATTTCATAAGCAGAATGAACCATCTCATTCCAGTATACATGCATCTTAAATTAATGCAGCTGTAATGCAATGACTTCTTCAGTGAACAATCTAATAATGTCTCTTCCTGCTGTCTTCCTCTGTCTACATCCTGGGAATATGATAATCTTATAGCCGTTAGTACTTCCTGTCTATTAATTATTCACCGTCACCTGAGGACCGGCCGCAACGGCGTGCTCAAGTCAGTTATATTATCTCTCAAATTCTGAATGCCAAGGTACAATGCAACCATTTCAGACAGACCAGAAAGGAATCCACTATTTTTAGGTCCTTGTCACTGGATACCTCTGAGGGCTTGCTAATGAGGTGATCTGCGTGTATTCTTCATGCAGTCGTCTCCACTGTGCTCACTGGTTGGCCCACAGTAACTCAATTGCACTCCCTGATGGTTATGCTGCGGCCCATCTTCATGTTCTTTATTATTTATTATGATGTATTTAGTTTATACCAATTGTTCTTCCAGTGTTGTGCTTGAGATTGATCATTGTGTTTTGCTTTGTTGCATGCATGTCCTTATTGTGCTCAATAATTTTACTGTCAGCCAAACAAATCGGCTCTTGTTAAAGTCCTGGGCCCGTATTCATAAAGAATCTTAATGCAAAGAGTAGCTCCTAGTGACAAAATTCTAAGAAAATTCTTAGAAATGTGGGCGTTTACTCTTAAAATTAAAGAAAAACTCCCAGTAAAGAAAAAAGTAATTCAGAAAGCATCTTAACCCTTAAAAGAGGTCTTAAGGTCAAAATTGTTAGGAGCACGGACGAGGACTTTTAAGAGGCTTAAGAGTTTCTTTAGCAGAGGAGAAAATGGCAGAAAGACGAAGAGGGAGAGGAAATGTGTTGCAGACAATGGATGACAGTGAGTTTGTAATGGCAATTTTGAGAAGTTAATATCAAACAGCATCAGAGGTGTAAGAAAACTTTCAAGAGACAAAGGTGTAATAAAGAGAAAAGGTTTATTTCAATGAGGATTCTTTTCACAAAAGCCGCAGCCACCCAGCTTTGAAATAGAATACCTAATAGACATAATAGAACATAGACATTTTATACAGTTTCTTGGCAAAAGAACTCCTCCTTCCAGGTTTCTTGTAAATTTCCAGAAAGATACCCCCTATCTTCAGCTAGTTCGGACTGGTTTCTACCCCCTGGTGCAGGTCACACTGTTCTTTGTCCCTGAGACACCCAAAGGCCTTCATCTATGACCTAAATTGCCTCTCGCTTCCCTGTCCCTCCTCAGCTGCTAGAAAACCTCACAGAAACATATGATTAAACAGTTTGGAAATGAACGATTATAAGAAATGCTGAATTTTCCAAAACAATTCCTCCTCTTTATCATTCTCTGATAAACGTATTAAAGGAAAATTTATCCTTGTCTTCTAATTTTCTCAAAATCATTACATCATTACATCATTACATTTCAAGAACAGAATTGATTCAAGTCTCTACATCACAGTTATACTCTTCATGTCTGACTTTTATATACCTGATCATTTACTTGAACCTTCATTAAAATTTAGAATGAAAAAGCTTAGGCTGTTTTTTTTCAGGATAGGCCCTCTATGTTATAGCAAGCAAGTAAAGGTTTATTCTGAAACCGGGCTAGATGAATAAGCACTGTTATTGCATCCCCGACACTATAGATCGGACCCTCAGTCACCTCAGTATAAACAAGGAATAGTATAGATCACATTAGTATGGAAAAAACATATCAATTCATAAAAAAAAAAGATGCAAAGAAATAGTATACATAAAAATCCCTCAGCTCAAACCCTTCCACTTGTACGTCACCTCGTAACACGGATGACCGCTGTTTTTAACCTTCTAAACATATCATCATTCTTACAATGGAAAAAGAAATAAAAATAATGAAAACAATAATAATAATAAAAACAGTGAATAGAACAGTCAATCATTGACATCAAACCCTAAACAATCAAAGTTTAGTAAATCCCTTTCCTGGTCCCAGGAAGGCAAACAAAAAAGAAAAACACATTTAACTCATGTCTGCATACACGTCATCGCTGTCATAATCATCACATTGCTCTCCATCAGTTATTGGGTACAGAGTCAGTTTCACTGCTTGGACTGACGTGCTAACCGTCCCTGCCCTGATCAATCTCTGCACTGAGCTTTAAACACACTTCATAATGAATGGTAAACAAAACAGAATTAATAATCCCATACCCACAATTGGCAAGTCAGTCTGAATTATTCTGAAAAACCACCCTGACCATGCAGACATCAGCCACCCCACCCACTCACTACCAGTAGCTTGAGGCGGCTCTTTTACAGCTTTTCTCATGTGCTCGATGATATTGGTTATGTTGTCACTATAATCAGGAATGTTAAAACAACATGATACCCCCAACATTTTACGAACTCCACATTTCTTTGAAGTCAAAGCTTCAGAGCACAGCTGCTTACAGCGTTTGCTCTCCTCTTTTCACTGTTTGTTTCAGGACTCTTCACAAAAGTATAAGAATTTGTACTACATGTCATCAATTTCATTAAAACTGTGTTGAAACAGTATTCCTCTATCAAGTTGTTAGTCTGCCGATTCAACTTAATGTTATCAATCTTTTCTCAGTCCCACTTATCTCTGCTGTTTCACAAAAAACAAAATATCATATTACTCATCTCTCAATCCCTAAATCGCACAGGCTCAGTTAACAGCTTTTAGCTGACATTGAATGAGAGAGACTCTGAGGCATTTAGGACTGGCACACTGTACTCTCATAAACTTCTAAAATCAAACTTTATCTTCCATCTTTTAACTCTACTCCAGCGTAAGGCATCTTTGCCAGAATTTACATGCATTTTCAAATAAACATAATTTTTATATTTGTCTTTTGCCCACATCAGGGAATTTAGACATTACAAATTTCCACTTAGATCGTGTCTCTGTCGCACTGGACGTCTCAGCCACAGCACACACCAGATTCCGATAAGCAAACTGTCTCAGCCAATCACAAGCTTATCTTTTGAAAGCAAAACATCAGCTCTTAGTTCTTTCATGGTCAACTATTCCTCCACGTTCAAAACATTAACAAACTGTTTGTTTAATCAGATGCCTTTCTACACATTTTACATTTATCAACTATTAATCCAGTAATACTGCTTCTACTTATTTGATCACATTTCATCTCAATTTTAGTTGTCAAGTTCTCAATTACTTCAATGTATTCTTCTAGGAGTTTATCAATCTGCAATTAGGATTCACACTAACTTTTGAGGCTGCCCTCTCTGCTTGTGATACATTCTAATACATTCTATATCATCTAAAACCTTATCAAAGCATTTCATTCAAAACACTATCATCCTTTTAGTTACCGGTACTTTTAAAATATTTTCCAACTCATTTGTTGGAGTCATCTGTAATTTTACATCAACCTGTATTCATCAATTCACTTTCCTTCAAAAGGATTCCCTTAAGACTTAAATCTTTCAACCTTCTTTTAATACCAGAAATTTCACGTTATCACTTTCTTTTCTGAGTGTCCATTTACAATTACAGGCTAAATGGCCCCGCTGACCATAATTAAAACACTCTCTGTCATCTGGTGGGTTCAGACACCTTGCCTATAGTTTGATCATTGAGCTTGCAAACGGCTCAAACTTACTGCACACCCTTGAAGCAGTGTGTCCCCATCAGGAATGTAAACACAGCCACTGATAAGCAGTTCTCTGTATTCTTTTACAGTCCACCAGTGTGGATTCAATCACAACAGCCAAATCATAATCTTCATCATTATTATTGGCAGCACATTCATTTCCATAAGTTGTAAAGAAAATCATTCAACATATTCTAAAGGTTTTCACTAAACATTTTCTTTGTTAACTCCAACCACCTTGTTTGGCAGATACACAGAAGTTCCCACATTCATTAAAAGCTGGATAACAGCACCCTGACCAGTCCTTTTTGCAAACGGTGATATGATATTACCACAAACCCAAACTGCCGCCGGTGAACTTTGATACGGTTTATCGAATGGACACTTAAAGTTGATTTCTTCGTGGTTGGTTTTAATTCTGCAGTCTGACCACCCAGTTTTCAATTGTCTCAGTCTGACCTTTGCTTGTCCCCTCGTCTCTCATCCAGGCCAGCTCCTCTCCATAGGCCCGTTCGATCTCGGGTGGCCCTGGCAGCACGAGAGGTTTCGCCGTTGTTGTTGTTTGTCGTTCGGGTTCCTCCTCCTGTTGCTCTCCTGATATGGGTTGAACTCTCCTGCAGTGATTGGCATTCATCCACGTGGCTCGTTCTCCGACCTTCGCCGCCGTATGCGTGATCAGCAAGACTTGGAACGGTCCCAGCCACCGTTTCGCCCTCCAGCTCTTTCTCCTGAGGTCTCGAATCACCACGTAATCACCCGGTCTGATTTTGTGCAGGAACGTCTCTGCTACTTTGCCCCTGGTATTTCTTTCACCTGCACAGAACTGTTAGATCACAAACACAACATCTCTTTGCAGTAATTCAACATTTCATTCTCACACACATCTGTTGATGGAAGCCTCCTTCTTTCCCCCGTTATACACTGTTAGACTTTTCTGTAATTTCTACAGTTATTTACTTTAAATCCCCCAGTATTATACTGCTATTTCTCTTTACAGTAAATAACTGTGATTCCAATTGCATCATGGGAATTTTCTGTGACGTCTAACACCACATACAGAGACTTACTGTATTTTTTAAATTTGCTGTATACTACTGTATTTGACGTAACTGCCTCTCTGGCTGGCACCATTCCACCGTGCTTTTTATTTCCTAATTTTTGCCTTACACCGCGTGTCTACAACGCTATAATAATAGCCAGAGGCTGTCTATATTGGACACATTGAAGCGACCGGACCTTTAAATGCAAACCTGTTTATCCCTTGTAAGAACTAGCGCGAGCGCTTGGACTCGTATCTGACTACGTCTGAAATATAACGGCCGCGGCGCATCACTACACTGTCTGGGATTTGTCGTGTCGCGTCAGACAGACATCCAGTGTAGGTAATGGGGTCTGTCTTTTGTTGGATCGCGACGTTCGTGTCTGGCCAGGGGAAGAGACGGAATTCACTTCACCGAGAGAGATATCAGCAAGCAAGGTAAAAAAAAAAAACATTCTGTGTATGTTGACCATTGACTGGCTGTTGACAGGATTGTGCCCAGTTTAACATATGTTAGCCTAACGTTACTCGTCGTCAACATGGCGGTAACGAACTTTACCATGGTAAACTGAGCTAACGTTTCATTTTACACTCCTTGTTAGATTATTGAATTGTCGAATATCGCGTTTACATTAACAATAAATGTGAATAAACTAATGTGAAATTATGTTTATAGCCTAATGTTGGCCTACTGATGAGAACCTTTATAGTTGTAGCATTAGTTTGCAAACTATACCATATTATAGTTTTTTTTTTTTTATGGAATTTAATATTTACTTCCATTTTTGTGTTTAAAGGCAACTGCAACAAAGCGCCAATTCGCGCCAGTGACTTAGCAAGATTCCAGAGGTAGGCCAGCCCATCTGTGATATATTTTGATATAAGTTTGCTGAAATGATTAGCATACGCTATGTGAAAATTGCTTTTGAGCCACTGGTGCAGACTAGGTAGCTTACAATATCTTATAAAATCTCTATAAAATTGGCTAACTTTATATCAAATAAGTGACCTTTGCATTATGTCTAACTTTATTACACAGCAAATGAACCAATCAGAAGATGGACCATTGTCTTTGTTCAGTCTCACCAGATTAAATGTATCCAGGTAAGCACTGCAGTAAAACTCTCACTAGGCTATAATTCATTCAGACCAAATCTAGCATTCTAAACAACTTAAGTTTATATGTTTGCATTATTTTTATATTTTATTAGCCAGAAGACTCTACCATTGCAGTTCCACGGTCCTAATATCAGCGCACAGGTGGGTTAACTACTGTAGGAAGGAGAACGATCATCACACAGTGATTTCTTGCATGTATCTTACTGTGTATTTGTCTCAAACAGGTACTCCTTCACTGCAGACAAGCTGAAATGGGCTAAAATCATCTATTTCAGTCGGTCTTTCTATGGATCTCAGCATTTTTGGACAGAATTTAGGATTTGTAAGTATTAAAATTTAATCTGGCATAATTTAATTTAGTTCTTTTGTATGCTATTTATTGACAAAAGCTGTTTACAAATATATATTCTTAAGTTTTTGTGAAAATAATAATAAAAATTAACAAAAAAGGAGGTTAAAAATAATGTGACACTAATATTCTCTCTCTCTCTCTCTCTCTCTCTCTCTCTCTCTCTCTCTCTCTCTCTCTCTCTCTCTCTCTCTCTCTCTCATATAGTTTTGGAACTGGGATCTCCTCTGAAGGACTGAGTACATTTGTGTTTGTGGGCACACATGCAGACCAGGGAACACTCTGATGTTGTCAATCAAGTTCTGAACAGGAACCAATCTTTGGAGAAGTTCATTTATTCACAAAGGTGGACAAAAACATTGTGTTGGCTTTTTAAAGATTATTTTGATGATGACTTTTACTCCTATGCTGTAGAAAAGATGGAGTAGACAGTCAGACATTGATAATAATAAGAAATGACTTCTTTCAAAAACATTACGACACTTAAATACTTCTTTTGGCCTCCAGTGTACATGAATCCAACACATTTTTGGAAATAAGTGAAATTATTTTTAAGGTGGGGTTATGTGTCTTGTATTGTGAAAAGAACTGTGTTTTGTCCTGTTTTGGACATTTCCTTTTTGAATGCTTAAAAATGTATTTATATTCTGCAGTTTTATGAATGTAATGGTTGATATTTCATTATAATACTTGTATAAGCTAAACAACCAATGACTCTACATTCATTTAGTCAAATGCTAATGTTTTGTTTATGGTTTTATGTATGTTTTCAAAAATGTTTGCAGTGAAGGACAGCACATAATGTGTTAATTTAACACGTTTACACATCTTTGTGCTAACCTCTCTGACATATTTACTTTGTTAAAATCATTAACACAATGAATGAGTTAAACTTAACACAAAAAATGTTGTCTCTAAACTCACCCATTAATGTGTGAAAATTTCACACATCATTTCCAGCATTGGCATGTTTATTTTGTGATGTATATGAAATGTTTTAAATAAAAAAATGGTATTTTGTGATAACTTTGTCTAATTGGTTTGTATGAAAGTAGTACTTATGTAGGATAAAAATAAAATTAATCATATATCAAAATGATCAAATCTAATTTATATTTAGTACAAATAAATATAATTACAGTAGTGTACTGATTAGCTTAGTTTTTACAGTAATTTTTTACAGTAATGCACTGTACTGATTAGCTTCGTTTTTACAGTAATGCACTGTATTACACAAAACTGAAATACAGTTTGGTACTGTAACTCTTAATTACAGTAACTTACTGGCAACAGTGTTGCCAGTAAGTTACTGTAAAAAACCCTTGAAAAGTCTAACAGTGTACCCATGAATGGTGGTCTACCAAAGAGGATTTCAAATGGGCTCAAATTTGTTTTGACTCTCTTTCTCATTCTCATGTACATTAACACAGTGGAGAGTGCTTTCACCCACGAGAGTCCTGTTTCTTCACAGCATTTTGCCAATTTGTTCTTTACCGTCTGGTTTTCACGCTCAACAGCGCCCCCGCTGGCAGCGTCTTAGGCACAGTGTTCCATCGTGACCACATATCCACGACTACCAAACAATATTTCTGTTTTCCACACAGGGTTAGTTCAATGAAATCAATCATTAAATATTCAAATGGGCCCGTCTGGGGCTGGCTGACTTGCCAGTGGTGTTTTAATGCCCCGTGCAATGTTATATGCGGTGCGAATCACATCTTTTGCAAAAATTCATCTCTATATATTGTGAAACCTTTGGTAAACCACAATTCTCTCATTTGCATAATCATCCCCTCTTTTAATGCATGGTCCCACCTAGGGGTGTCGCAATATACCGGTATTGACGATAATCGTGATATTCAAAGCATGAAATATCGACATCGTGTTAATTTAGAGCAATACAATATACCGGTATTGGCGATATTGGCGTTTTCTAGACGCAGCGCTCGTCCGCGCCCGCGCAGCTAGAGTGAAACACTCTGTCCACACCCGAAAAAAGTAAGCTGAGCTCGCCAGTATTAACAACAGAGTTCTTCGGCTTCAAAGAAAACAGCACCTTAGAGGTGATCGCACACCGGACGGGACGAGAAGCGCAGCGCCACGTCTTTAAAAATTCGAACACATTCTGTATGAGTGTACACACACCGGACGAGAAGCACAGCGCGGTTCTATTCGGCGTCTGTCCGCGGCGCCCAGCAACGGCTCAGGACCTTGTTCAAAATCCTGCCGCGACACAGAGCGCAGAAAAAAGTGTTCAGATCACAGACTCAGCAACTATTGTATTTAATTGTACAGTATAATCATAACATAGTACAGACATTATCTCAATTCCATAATGTCCTTAAACATAATGATATTGCTGGCCATAAACTGAGAAAGTGCGTGTCCGGTGTGCAATACCTGGAGTTGTCATAGACGCGACGCGGCTATTATTTTACTAGTCATCATGGAATGGGAAACGTGACATTAACTGTTAACAGGGGGTTTCTGTGTTCATATATTTAATAAAGGGTGATTATTAAAATTAAGAACCCCGTTTTCTTTACTCATCTTTGTATTTGTATTTGCACTTGATTTTTTTATTCAAATCTGCTATCTGCATGACTTTATTGGCGCCAGTGCAACAACAGGTTTAAGAGCTTTTCAGTTCTTCAGGAAACCTTCAGACAGTGTTTGGCTTCAGTTTGAAACCAGATAAACTTCACATGCTTGTCTTCCTTCACAAAAATTTGCCATAGATTGAGTACCATCCATAGATTCTATAGATATCGCGATATATCGATATCGTGAATTATTTTGGCCACAATAACCGTGGTGTGAAAAATCTAACATCGTGACAGCCCTAGTCCCACCCATGCATTAATTTAGCCTAATGTGGGAAAAAATGGCTGGGCAGACATGGCTGTCCACCAACAGATCTCCATACACCATCAACAAGGCTGCAGCCTGCCGTCTTCCATTTGTTTTTCTCAGCTCCTGTGGAAAAAAACTGCATGCTCTGTAAACAAGGAGAAATGTCATTGTTAAGGTTATTGTCAAGTTGTACGCAAGTGGCGCCAATGGTATCAGCTCCAGTTTGGGTTTGTTGCCGCTGCCTTCGCAGCCATATCAGCTCTGGCGTTGCCTGTTGATACGAAACTTTTATCATTAATATGCGCTGCGCATTTACAAATCGCAATCTTGTCTGGCAGCATAACGGCCTCCAAAAGGTCAGATACTAACCTAGCGTTCAGTATTGGTCGTCCGTCTGACTTAAAAATTTTCTGTGCTTCCACAGAGCACCAAAGTCATGCGTGACCCCAAAAGTCAGATCAGCATAGCCTACAAACTCTCTTGAGGCCATTGAGGGCCAGTTCAGCTACCACCACCGCCCGGAGACAGTGTGGCAATCCCGCTGCCACGGGGTCGAGTTTTGTTGAAAATAGGCTACGTGTCTCATCGGTCACCATGCGTCTACAGGAGAACAGAAGTCATAAGGTCATGCTTTTCATCAACCATCTAAACAATGGATGGTCTACAACCAGAAGGCCTAACAATCGAGATATCTCATTGTGCTTTCATGTTATCAAATGCTGTCTCAGCTTCACTTGTCCAAACAAGTCTGTCACATGACTTCAACCCTTTCCCTGTTGTCAGGGCTCGTAAAGGCTGTTCTAAAATGGCATAATTGGGAATGAATGTACGACAGTAAGCACACATCCCCAAAAATGACAGCAACTGTTTTTTGTTACAGGCTTTGGGGCTTCTTTTATGCCCTGCACCCTTTTTCTGTGACAATGTTTTGCTGTTTTGTTTGATAACATGCCCCAGGAATGTCACTTCCTGTTTCACAAACTGCAGCTTTGAAAGGCTGACCTGGTGCCCCTCCCTTTCAAGATGCTTCAGGAGAGTCACAGTGTCAGCCCTGCAAATAGACTCACCTTCTGAACAGATCAAAAGGTCATCAACATAAGAAAGGAGTACGGTTAATTTCGGTTCTAACTTGTGAACCATCACAAGGCCTAATTACACCCTCTTTCAATAGAGCATCAAACACCGGTTTTATACCCTCTATTGCTTCACGTTTCAGTGGATATTGTGCCTTACATGGTCTGAAATCTGATTTTGGTGTTATTACAACTGGCTCACAACCTTTTATCAGCCCCACATCATATTTGTTTTTTGCCCACAAGTTTGGTGATATTTGTGCCAAAGAAATATCAATTTCTGAGGCAGAAATATCCCCCTCTCCCTGTCCTGTCACATTTTTTTTTCCCAATAGCAGTCACATTTCTCTGAACCCCCACCTCAAAGTCACATTTTGATTTAAATGCCCCCATACTCTGACTCTCTGCTGTGTGTGTGTCAACTCTCACCCAGTCTGTGGCCGATAGACACTCTCTCACAAAAAGGCCTGCATCTCTCCACTGTTGGCTTATGGCCTTGGAGACAGATAAGTGGCAGGCGGTGTTCTCTGACATAAGATAACAAGCTTTCTGACTTTCTGTCAACACTGCAGACACACACTTTCTGTCCAGAAAATCTGGTCAAACTTCACACTTTCATTCTTCACAGAATTAAACCACATCTTTTCAAAGTCTGAATCTCGGTCTGTTACGACATGTGATGTACAATGCATTTTATCATTTGTCATAAACTCTGTGTTGACTGGGTCTGTACGATCTTTTGCCAATTTCAAAATCTTTTCTGCCCAATCAACATCTGTTACCTGCCAGACACAAGCCCACTTCGGCTCAAATTTAGAACAAGTAATTTGTGGTGCCTCCTCAATGCTAATTCCATAAGAATCAGCACAGAGGGACAAATTTAATTTACACTTTCCCGTAGAAAACATGGTAAATCACATGGTCGTAACGTGGACAGGCTTGCACCAGAATCGACTAAGAAGTCAATAACTACCCCTTTAACTCGTAAAGGATAAATAGGCATTTCAGAAAACCCTGTACTTTTGTACAATCTCATACATTCGTCATTCACAACACTGCTCAAAGTATCAGTCATTGCTTTGCTCAAAGTTTCATCAGACACACAAAAAGATTTGCAAGCAGTTTTTTTCATTGCAGACAGCAGAAAGAAGATCAGTGTATGTGTTTGTGTGTGCGTCGTGTGTGTGTGTGTTAGTAAAAATATTTTCACTTCCCTTTGCTGCAGCCAGAGAATGGCTTCCCAGAACCGGACTCTTTCCGTACCGCTCTCCAGCCCCCTCTCGGTTCAATCCGACTTCATGGTGGGACACGCGCTGCTCCAGTGTCCGTCTTCTTGCACACTCTATATTTTGTACAGTCTCGGAGCGAGTGGGCATTTGTGGCACAAACATAACAGCTCCATTTTCCTCCAGCAGCTCTTCTCTGTCCTCTTCGGTTAGCAGGGTTTGAACGGGAAGATGCAGGTTTGTTGGGTTGTTTAGGTTGTCGTTGTTGCATAACCACCATTGTGAGGGGTTTTTTCTTCTCCTTTCTGTCCTCTTCAGCGTGAGTAGCGTGCCGCAGCGTTGCACTCAAACGCCCGTGTAACTGTGCATGAAACTGCGCTGTTAGTCTGTGTGCCACTCGCTCTGCGGCCTCTGCCCCCTCTCGCGCTTCTCTTGCATCTGTCTCTGCCTGCGCTGCTCTTTGGGCTGCCTCTGCCAGTTCAATTTGTGCTCGTGCTTCTGCAAGTCGTGCTTCTTGGGCTGTTCTCGGGGTCGGTGGAAAGCGGTCCGGATCGAGGTCCAGCCTGAGGGCCGGTATCTCTGCTACTGGGTAGTGAGCTGTATTGTAGGCAGGCGGCGGAGCCGTTGCCACCTCAGTCACATGTGGAAAAGCACATACATTCGGTTCATTAGTAGCATTCTGTTCCAGTGGAACTGTTTTTACACACACAACATTCTCAACATTACATGCCAATTCTTTTTGTATTTGCTCTCGTTCTCGCCTGTCAGCCTCTTCTACCCAACACATTAGTCGGTTCACAGTTCTTACACACATGTTTGACACACACACAGCAGCTACTCTGTTTTCCCTCGTTCTTTTCTGCTGACTCTTTTACTACATTTAGTCTTATTTTACTCAAGGTCCCCGCTTCGGGAAAATCGTGATATTTGATCAGTTTCTGTATGTCAACCATACATTTACCACCATAATTATTTCTCATTTGACAGAAAATTGGTGTATAAAAATGATCTAATTTACTGTTAGATGACCCCATTTTTGGCTGAATTTCCCTTCTGGATTTCACTTTCGACACGTGTCTTACAGTATCTGTCAAACGTCTTCAACAGACCCGATCTTATTTCACCCAAAATCGGTCGGGTTTCAGCAAATATGCTGTGCTCTTGTAATTATGTTTTACTCAAAATCTTCTATTCACCTAATTAATCTGGCGTGGCTCTTCCGTCCACCTTTGCAAGACTTCTTCGGGTCACAGAGACTTCGAGCAAAACTAATTAATCAGCACCTGTGATTATCTGAATCACCAGTGGTACCCCTGTCCACTAACGAGCTAAGTGTGGCAGAAACCAGTCTGAATCTGTCAGATCAATTTCTCCCTCAAAAATTGTGATTATCTGAATCACCTCTCGCCCGTACCCAAAGCAAATTCAGCCAATATGGTTCACGTTCACTCACAATTATCAAATCACACTTAACATCAATAAAACAATTCTGCCGTTTCTTACCCAGAGATGCTTTCTCTTTTCTGTAATTGCCGCAGATTCTTTCTGATCCTGGTGGGAGTTCCTCCCCTGGTCCTGAACGCCGGAATTGGCTCTCTCCCTTAACCTGTTGAGTCACTATCTCAAACAGTCGGGGTATGAGACGGCTGCCTTATGCCGCCGGGATTGCAGTTCCGTCCAAATCCGTTCTTCAGGACCAGGAGAAGAAGATCCGCACAGGACCCCACGTCTGACACCAAGTTGTAATGGCAATTTTGAGAAGTTAATATCAAACAGCATCAGAGGTGTAAGAAAACTTTCAAGAGACAAAGGTGTAATAAAGAGAAAAGGTTTATTTCAATGAGGATTCTTTTCACAAAAGCCGCAGCCACCCAGCTTTGAAATAGAATACCTAATAGACATAATAGAACATAGACATTTTATACAGTTTCTTGGCAAAAGAACTCCTCCTTCCAGGTTTCTTGTAAATTTCCAGAAAGATACCCCCTATCTTCAGCTAGTTCGGACTGGTTTCTACCCCCTGGTGCAGGTCACACTGTTCTTTGTCCCTGAGACACCCAAAGGCCTTCATCTATGACCTAAATTGCCTCTCGCTTCCCTGTCCCTCCTCAGCTGCTAGAAAACCTCACAGAAACATATGATTAAACAGTTTGGAAACGAACGATTATAAGAAATGCTGAATTTTCCAAAACAAGTTAATAAGACGCTATAGATTAGATCGTGCAGGGATCATGTTTGTGACTGATCTTTTTAGAGACACGCTAATATCTCCGACACAGCGCAGAAATGCCATAGCGCCTGAAATGAAAGTAATCACTACATTACGATATTTGCCAACTGGGAAAATTCCATGTTTGATACATTAAAACCAACATTCAAACCACCGCTTAAATAGACATGCCAGCAATCAGTGTAACTGGAAAGAGTGGAACAATTTTTATCATTCTAAGCAATCAAATACCTTATAGGAAATCAACAGCATGGTAAATAAAAAAAAGGATTTATATACACATATATAATGTGTGTGTGTGTGTGAGAGAACGATCAAATAGGAAAAATTACGCATGTAAGTTCAAAGTGGAGGCTTAGAATAGACCCTATACTTAAAATCACTTTTTTTTTTTCTTCTTGGACAACCAACCAATCACAGTCTTCAAAAGATTGTGTCATACATAGCAACGGGGTCAACCCCGCCTCCTCACTAAGATAAAAGTTTTTGTATTTTCCTTGCTCAGAGTTGCTCTCAGATCGGTCCCGAATCGCTCTTAAGCTAAGACTCCTACATAAAAGTTTTTAAGCTAAATTAAGAGTTTTCTGAGAGGATTCTTAGAATCTTTATGAATACGGGCCCTGGGCCCGTATTCATAAAGAATCTTAATGCAAAGAGTAGCTCCTAGTGACAAAATTCTAAGAAAATTCTTAGAAATGTGGGCGTTTACTCTTAAAATTAAAGACAAAGTCCTAGTAAAAAAAAAAGTAATTCAGAAAGCATCTTAACCCTTAAAAGAGGTCTTAAGGTCAAAATTGTTAGGAGCACGGACGAGGACTTTTAAGAGGCTTAAGAGTTTCTTTAGCAGAGGAGAAAATGGCAGAAAGACGAAGAGGGAGAGGAAATGTGTTGCAGACAATGGATGACAGTGAGTTAATAAGACGCTATAGATTAGATCGTGCAGGGATCATGTTTGTGACTGATCTTTTTAGAGACACGCTAATATCTCCGACACAGCGCAGAAATGCCATAGTGCCTGAAATGAAAGTAATCACTACATTACGATATTTGGCAACTGGGAAAATTCCATGTTTGATACATTAAAACCAACATTCAAACCACCGCTTAAATAGACATGCCAGCAATCAGTGTAACTGGAAAGAGTGGAACAATTTTTATCATTATAAGCAATCAAATACCTTATAGGAAATCAACAGCATGGTAAATAAAAAAAAGGATTTATATACACATATATAATGTGTGTGTGTGTGTGTGTGTGAGAGAATGATCAAATAGGAAAAATTACGCATGTAAGTTCAAAGTGAAGGCTTAGAATAGACCCTATACTTAAAATCACTTTTTTTTTTCCTTCTTGGACAACCAACCAATCACAGTCTTCAAAAGATTGTGTCATACATAGCAACGGGGTCAACCCCGCCTCCTCACTAAGATAAAAGTTTTTGTCTTTTCCTTGCTCAGAGTTGCTCTCAGATTGGTCCTGAATCGCTCTTAAGCCAAGACTCCTACATAAAAGTTTTTAAGCTAAATTAAGAGTTTTCTGAGAGGATTCTTAGATTTTTTATGAATACGGGCCCTGAAGTCTGCGAGCCAGGTGGGCACAAACCGGAGGTAATGTGACTTGAAATGCTTTAATTTCACACTGAAATGAGCCTGTTGTCCACATAACAAAACATACTCTGGTATGGCTTCAGTCGATTTCAATCCCTCAAGGTCAGGGGCCGTATTCACAAAGCATTTTATCTTACCACTAGGAGTACTCCTAAATCGCACTAAAAGATTTTAGCTAGGAGTTTTCTCTTAAAAGTTATTCACAACGCCTTTCAGACCTACTCTTAGTAAAGAAACTCCTAAAGTAAGAGTGAGTCTTCGTTGCTATGGATGACGTCATTACTCATGCACGAGCTTGACTGAAGTGACCACCTTGATTGGTTGATGATTGTAACGCGGGAATGATTCCAAACACCTCCCCTACGATGATGAGTGACAGGTGACAGGTCTGAGAAGATGATGAATAACTGAATAAATAGCCTAAATGAATAAACAGTAAGGCAAAACAAATAGCCTATAGCCTAATGAAACATATGGATTGATGCAATATCTTTGCAACATTATTGAATTAATCTGTCACTATATGCCTCTGCCTACGTTTGCAAAGAGAAGAACATTTTAATTTGATTCACAATGATACGTTACAATTAGTTTACATGCAATGAGTAGCCTAGTTTTGGTTGTTGTTGGTGGCGTTATTGCAGCCCTACCCTAGTTATGCCTACAATGCAAAATTGTTCCCTTGTGATTGGAAGCTCCTGTAGCCGCCGCGTACGCATTTCAAAACATCGCAATGTGAAATGCCACAAAAAGCGGTTTGTGAATAGGTCTTAGTGAGTTAGGAGTCCTCTCGACTTCTTTTAAGCTGCCCCAGGCTTAGGTGCTACTTTTAGGGCTAAAATGCTTCGTGAATTACTCTTAGTCAAAAAAATTAGGAGTCCTAAATTTACGAGTGACACGCCCATTATTTTTAGGAGTTGCTCCTAAATTCGCCAGTTAGGAGCTACTTTTAGCCTTAAAATTCTTTGTGAATACGGCCCCTGACCTGGTTACAGTGACGTATACGCAAACATCAATGGTAGCTTCTGAAATGAGGCGGCAAAGTCTCCTCTCTGAATTTTTTTTTTGTTTGTTTGTTTAATCTAATATAATTTCCAGTTTAAATTATTGTGAAATATAATTTATTCACTGTAAAAAAAAAAAAAAAAAAAAAAAAAAAATGAATCATGGGTCTTGTAATTTTCATAAAATATTGTAAAAAAAAAATGAAAATTTAAATTTTGATATTTAAATAAATAAAAATAGTAATATTTAGAATAATATTTATAACAATAATATAAAATATTAGTAATAAAACAAACTAATACAGTGCTATAGGTATCTTGAATTTATATTATATGCTGTAATAATAATCATTTTAATTTATATTATTAATATCTCCTGTTGCTCAGTTTATTATATTCCACAAGGTAAGGCTATTTTCGATTCTCTGCTTATTTTTTTTATTTTTGATTCGCAAAGATCTGTATTTTAATTAGACGCGTTCCTATTTAAAATAACAGCCGCACCCGAGAAGTGTTGCTGTTTAAATTTTATTGCACTGAAGTGTAGCTCTGTCAAACAGCTAGTTCGGGACACAGTAAATTTGAAATCCGGAAATCAACACCAATAGAGCTAATTTCAACACTTTAAAAGTGTATATATGGGAACCACCCACAAAGTGTAAGTTTAACACTTTCAAAAGTGTTGCCTCTCGCAACACCGACCCAGTGTTACAACATGAACACTAAGAGAGTAAAATATGAACACCAATGCAGATAACAACAACACTGTTACAGAGCTGGGTGCAGCTTTGTAGCAAACACTAGCAGAGTTCAAATTCTACACTGTTCTGGTGTTGACCTAACACTTTTAACTCCCATTAAGATCCATACTGTAGTCATATATCGCCCCCCAGGTCAACTGGGAAGCTTTTGTAGAGGAGCTGGAGGTGCTGCTGTCCTCTTTCCCTGAGGATGGCACCCCAACTTGTAGTCTTTGGTGATTTCAACTTTCATCTAGAGAAGCCGTATGCAACAGACTTCATCTCTCTCCTAGCCTAATTCGATCTCAAACGGCTCATCACCACAGGTACTCACAAATCAGGCAATCAACTGAACCTGGTTCACACACGCAACTGTATCACAGACAACATTTTGGTGAAACCTCTCCACGTTTCAGATCATTTCCTCATTACTTTCAAACTACAATTCTCTACCCGTGCACCACCAACCCCCCTACCAGTTACTTTCAGATGAAACCTGCGCTCACTTTCTCCCTTCCATCTTTCCTCTGCTGTGTCATCTTCTCTTCCCTCACCCTCACAATTCTCATATCTAAATGTGAATACTGCAACAGATACCTTATTCTCCATTTTAACATCTTCTTTAGACAATATCTGCCCCCTCTCCTCACGCGCTACTCCCTCTAACCCCTGGTTATCTGAGGTTCTTCGGGAACACTGGACCGAACTCAGGGCAGCGGAGAGCGGAGAGGAAATGGCACAAAATCAAAAGACACATCTGACCTGAGTATGTATCAATCTCTGCTCTCTTCCTTTTCTGTGGATGTTCATGCTGCAAAATCTTCATATTTCCACAACAATATTAACAGTGCCTCCAACACACGATCACTTTTCAAGACATTCAACTCTCTCCTCTCCTGTTGACCAATCTGGCTTCAAGAAAGGGCATTCAACCGAGACTGCATTACTGTCGGTCACAGAAGCCCTACAGACCACAAAAGCTGCTTCCAAATCTTCAGTTCTCATTCTCCTGGATCTGTCTACTGCCTTCGACACTGTGAATCATCAGATCCTTCTGTCCACCCTCTCATCTCTGGGCATCACAGGTAGTCCTCTCCACTGATTTGAGTCCTATCTCACAGGTAGATCCTTCAGGGTTGCATGGAGAGCCAAGGTATCCAAAGCACATCAACTGACCACAGGGGTTCCTCAGGGTTCAGTTCTTGGACCCCTCCTCTTCTCCATTTACACCACATCACTGGGACACATCATACAGACACATGGTTTCTCTTACCATTGCTATGCTGATGACACACAGCTCTTCCTCTCATTTCAACTAGATGATCCCATAGTAGCTGCATGGATCTCAAGCTGTCTGGCGGACATCTCGGCATGAATGAAGGAACATCATCTGCAGCTCAACCTGGCAAAGACTGAGCTTCTCTCTACAACATGACTTCACCATCCAGCTAGATTCATCATCAATTACCCCATCGGTTGGTCAGAAATCTTTAAGTAATATTTGATGACCAGCTGACCTTCACAGACCAAATTACAAAGACAACTCGATCATGCCGGTTTGCACTGCACAACATCAGGAAGATCAGCCCTTTCCTAACTGAGCATGCTACACAACTTCTCTTCCAGGCCCTGGTCATATCTAGGCTTGACTACTGCAATGCTCCTCTGGCTTGACTTCCATGATGTGCAACTAAACCTCTACAAATTATTCAGAATGCTGCAGCTTGTCTCGTCTTCAACGAAAAGCCCAAAAGGGCCCACGTCACTCCTCTGTTCATCTCTCTGCACTGGCTACCACTCGCTGCTCGCATCAAGTTCAAGGCATTGACGCTTGCTTACAGATCTATCACAGGCTCAGCTCCCTCCTACGAGTCTACATCCCTACCAGAAGCCTACGATCAGTCAATGAGCGAAGTCTCGTGGTACCATCACAGAGAGCCACAAAATCACTCTCCAGAACATTCTCATTCACGGTTCCATGCTGGTGGAATGCTCTCCCCACCCTCATCCGGAATGCAGAATCCCTGACAACATTCAAAGGACAACTTAAAACTCATCTCTTCCGTGAGCACTTAACCTCCTAAAAAAATTACTGTCCTTTTCCCTTAATCCTCCCTTGTCTGGCTTATGCTACTCTGAGCAGTGCCTGCCTGCACTTTGTATTTTGAGCACTTCTTGCTTTGTTTTTGCCTCTTCACAATTACCGTATTTTCCGGACTATAAGTCGCACTTTTTTTCATAGTTTGGCTGGTCCTGCGACTTATATTCAGGTGCGACTTATATATCAAAATTAATTCAGACTGAGATGAACCAAGAGAAAACATTACCGCCTACAGCCGCGAGAGGGCGCTCTAGTTGGCGGAGTTGTTCAGAAGCGACACCAAGGATGAAGAAAATTATGTGGAATGAGATCGCGGGAGCTTGTGAACTTGTTTACTGGTAACTTGCTTGTTATGGCGCTTTTCCACTAAACAGTACCAGCTCGCCTCGGCTCGACTCGACTCGGCTCTGTTTGGTTTTCCACTGTGTAAAAGTTGTACCTGTACCTGCTTCCAGGTACTTTTTTTCGTACCACCTCCGGCGAGATTCTAAGCGGGCTGAGGCGAGCCGAGGCGAGTCGAGTCGAGTTGAGCTGGTACTGGTAATGGAAAAGCGCCAATAGACTCGCTGGCTTATGTTAATTTAGCCTATTCAGCCTCCCAGGTATATGTTCTTTATGCTATTATGTAGCTGAATAACTGTTAATGTGTTGCGTTAACATACCGGACACCTACTCAGCCTGTTGTTCTGTCTGTGTGCTACTGTGTAGTTGAATAACTTGCCTTTCCAGATTAAGGCCATGTCCACACGAAGCCGGTGCGTTCCCTATCCGATCATTTTTTTTCCTCGTTCTAAAAAAAAATTCCGTAAACACGCCGTCGTCTCAAGAAATATCTGCGTACACACGAAAACACTGAAACGGACTTAAAACGGTGTAATATATATGCCAGACCAGTATGGTGCGCTGTTATTCTGCCACAGATATACACTATACACGGAGAAGAAGACTTTGAGCATGCGCATAACCTTGCGCGCTGTAAACGAACCAAGAAGAAGAAGTAGCTTAGTAGCTTAGTAGCTTCTGCAGCACGAATACAATCATGTAGTCCGCCATTATTGTTGTTGCTGTTACGTGTGACGCAGCCGACACGTGATGTGATGACATCATCATTTCACAAAATATACGGATTGACTGTATACACGAAACCGCAAGGGTGTCGTTTTCAGATTTATCCACTTTAGGACCCGGTTTAAAAAAATAGCGGTTTCAGTCTCCCAAAACGCCGGATCCATGTGGACGAAACGCCAATACGATAAAAAATATATACGTATACAGCGAAACGCGTCTCCGTGTGGACGGGGCCTAAATGTCTGTTCTTGGTCTTGGATTTTCTGAAAAAAAATTCTAAATAAATGCGACTTATAGTCCAGTGCGACTTATATATGTTTTTTTTCCTCTTCATGACGCATTTTTTGACTGATGCGACTTATACTCCGGAGCGACTTATAGTCCGGAAAATATGGTACTCACTTATTTTAGTCCTAATTTGTAAGTCGCTTTGGATAAAAGCGTCTGCTAAATGACTAAACTGTAAATGTCCTAATATGTGTTCACTAACTTGCATGGGTTAATGCAGAAGACAAATTCCGAGTATGGGTTACCATACTTGGCCTTCACATATCAATTTCACTTTTTCACATTCACATTCACATTCACATTCACATTCACATTCACATTCATTATATTTATTGTTTCTTCTTAACAACAACAATAATAATGTGGTCTTACTATTAAGAATAATAGCAATACATAATAAATATAATAATGTTAAAAATAAAATTAAAAAACATTACTGTATTTAGACCATTAGTCAATAATTTCTTGTTTTAACAAAAACACACACACACACACACACACACACACAAAAAAATCCTCTGGCTCACCTATTAGGGGTAAAGCTTCTCCCCTTTATCCTCATTCCTGGTTATACTGTCACTGTTCGCCAAATTGGTATGTCAAGACTTGATTCTGCAGTTCATCTAGCAAGGCTTAGCACAGTCTGTTCAAAGAAGAAATCTATTTTAATGAAGACACTAAGAATGGTAGAGTCAAAAAACATGGACAAATAAACGGAGCAATTCCAAAAGGGTCCTCACACCATCGGTACTCAGGCCATAATGATTTTTGTGTAAAATAGTTTAAGATTTGCGATACTACTGTAGGTCACAATGCATTGTCCAAAGAGCAGTACATAAATATTTAAAACTCTGAGATGGCGCAAGCACATTCTGGCACATAAGGTTAATTTATTAACGTATATATGAATTTTTAAAAATGCCCTGCGGAAATCCTTTAAGGCTTTGCTCATGAAAACAGTGACACTATATATTCCCTTTTCAAAACTGAGCATAATAAGTTATGACACTTTTGATAGTCCATCTAGAATGCACCTTTCTGTTATTGGATTGCTAGTGGGAATTCTTGCACTGCAATCCACCTGAGCTCTTACGTTTTGATTTGTCATGAACTAGTATTAGGGAAGCTGCTATTTCTTGTCAGACTATACGTTGCTCATAATGGAGCTGACTACGGTCACGCTTTTAAATTAAGTAGCTAGTTTCACTAGACTAACAGAAAGTAGTTACAACTTGCATATAAGGAGTTAATGTCACAAAAATATTTTATAATATACAATATTATAAGATAATAATTAGGGTGACAGCATCAAACCTAATGCACACCAAACACAACATGCCAGGCTCATTGGGAATACGTGCATGTGGCAGCATTTCAGCAAAATTATATTACATTGCTTTTTGCATGCTTCACAACATGTTTAAAGAGAAATATTAGGAGAGTGGCACTAAAAGTGCGTTATCCGAGAAAAAGAAAAAAAAGAAAAGAAAAAAAGAATGTGAATCTACATTTTGTGTACATTTTAGTACATTGTTTGTTGTTGTACGGAAGTGAAGTTCAGGAAAATCAAATGTCTGGCGAGTGGCGATAAAAGGCTTACGCTCTATCATGTTTGAAAATAATCTACACTAAACCCTACCCTAAACATAATCAATAGTGTTAAGTGCAACTGTGAGATAAAAACACATTTGCTGAAACAAGCTAGTAAAAGTCTTTGAACTTGTTGTTTCACAGGACTTCTTGCCCCACTGCATGGAAAGTGCAATGCTGTCCCAAGTACCAAGCAAGTTTATGGTGTTAGAAAAGCAAAACATACTGAGCTGGTTATGTGATGCAAACCAAAAAAAAATTACTTAATTTACAAATCATGCACTATGGTAAAAGTGTTTTGAGGTCATAACATAACTATTGTTCAAGGGACCATGTGAAAATAACTCTTTTTTTTTTAAATCAATAATCTGTCACTAATCGTTTGTGTGAAAAGGAATAAAAGATGTTGGTGTTTTAAAGGATAATTCCGGTATTTAGCACTTTGAGTCTCTTTTCTGGTTTGTTTTGGATGAACTAGAGTGGTGGACACAGAAATTTTGACGATGGGTCCTGTCTCGACTTTTTGACTCGTTTAGAATCGCCTTTGACCGCTTCAGAGTGGCTGGCTACGGGCATGCACAAACATGTCCTTAAAACAACCCTTAACGTTCGTTTTCAAAACTGTGCAACTCACCGAGTGGTTAGTGGTGTTCGTTGATGATTAAAAACAAATATATCGGCGCAATGTATGATTTCAATCCGTGTTATTTGCTATAGTGGAACTATTTTTTCAGATATCTCACAACCGCGTATAAACTTCCGCTCGATATTTGAGTCTGAAGCGCATTAATATAAATATTCGGTGAGTTGCACAGTTTTGAAAACGAACGTTAAGGGTTGTTTTAAGGACATGTTCGTGCATGCCCATAGCTAGCCACTCTGAAGCGGTCAAAGGCGATTCTAAACGAGTCAAAAAGTTGAGACAGGACCCATCGTCAAAATTTCTGTGTCCACCGCTCTAGTTCATCCAAAACAAACCAGAAAAGAGACTCAAAGTGCTAAATACTGGAATTATCCTTTAAGTCAAGTCAAGTCACCTTCATTTATATAGAGCTTTTAACAATATTATGAATTGTTTCAGAGCAGCTTTACTGTGATAGGCTTATAGGAAATTACAGTAACAGAGATTGTTTTGGCTTTACAGCAGCTCCAGGATAAAGTTATTATCCAAGCTAAAGTTAGTTTTAATTGATTGATTCACTTCCGTTGCGAAGATCATTAGTAATTAACTTAGGTGTCGCTAACACAAACATCGTTCTAAAAGAAAACCCTCAACACGAAGCCAGAGCAGCCACCAATCCGCACAAAACAGTGCCTGGCGGCTCGAGAATGCACTCCTGGAAATAGGTTCCAAGGTGCAAACGATTATCAGTTATCTCTGGGCAAACACAGATGTCGTGCACATGCGCATCATGTGTTCAGTCCATAGGTTTCCGCGTTTGAATATATTTGTGCACTGGCGTGTAGTCCTTCTTTACAAATCAACCCTCAACAAACTACTTTACTGCCACTAGCGTTCATTTCAGCTGGAGACTGCAGTGAATTGTATGCATAAGTACATTATTGGTGTTTTCCAAAAACATAGAGACAAGTTTTCCCATTGAGCCTTTGTTTAAACAACCAATGAAATCATAAAAGAATTAAAAACAATGATGAATGCAGCATTTTATTGAAGATATCATATCAGGCGGAAACCAATAATGCTTAAATTCTGTTCCTGTCCGGACTCCAGTTTGCGCCAGGATGCGGCTGCAGTGGTCCATCACCGGTAAACTCAAAATAGAAACAAATTTAAGTAACAGATACAACGGAACTTATTTGTGTGCACTTCAAATCAGTAACAATGTATATAAAATGTGTTGTAAATGTAAACATATGCAAACCTAACAATAAAGAATGAATGAATATTGTCTGTTTTGTGTGGTTATTATGAGCTATCATTTTACTGAAACAAATGAATGTGAATGACAAAAGAGGGAAGTTTAAATAAAGATTATTCTTAAATGAAAGCATGTAATTTGTGTAGATGTATGTGTGTGTGCGCGCATGCATATGGAAGCATGTGTGTGTGAGATGATACATCCACACATTACCACTCTTGTGCGGCCACCACTACATTTTCTTTACCATCAAAACTGAATTCTTTGAATTACTGAGAATGGCTGTCAAGACTGCATTGAGTAGGCTCTAGCTGTTGGTGGAGGTTGCCAAATTATGCTGAACTCAGACAAGTTTTGCTTTCTACATCAATGGCCCAGATTATGGTTACAGATGTAGTTTGCAAATTCTGATGCTAGTAACAGAGACATGCTTTTACCTCAAGAGAAATCTGTTTGTTCAATCAACCTCACTGTCAGTCCTTATCAGCTTAGATGCCCTCAATACAGGGTCACGTGACTGTCTGGCATGGAGGACTCCCATAAGGACTGACTACACCAGGGATGACATAGGCATATTTTTTTTAGGGAGCACCAGTGGCAGTTCAGGATCACTTGCTGTCCCTGATGGTGAGAAACGACATGATCGAATTAAATAATACTAATAAAACATAATCTTAGCATTTTTTGGGCCTCTTTTACTTAATGCCTAAATCAAAACCTAAATCAAAATGTCATTCTGATATCTTTTTATATATTAATAAAAGAGCTTTTCCTAGCAGAAAACTGCTAACTTGTAGGCAAAGTTGTAAAACAGAAAACACAAAGAAGTGAATGTTAATTTGACATATTTAGCTTAATATATAGGGCCCTATTTTAAAGATCTGAAACGCAAGTATCAAACGCGAAACGCAAGTAACTTTGTGGGCGGGTCTTGGGCGCTGTTGCTATTAAACCGGCGGGATAAATGACTCTTGCGCCCGACGCAAATCTAAAATGGGTTGGTTTGAAGTAGCTTCATTATTCATAGGTGTGGTTTGGGCGTAACGTGAAATAAACCAATCAGAGCGACATCTCACATTCCCTTTAAGAGCAGGCACGCTTGTTCCATGGCGGATTGCTATAACGGAGGATTTGCCAGGCGCGCCCGGAGCGGTTTACAGCCGAGGAGAGCAACGCTCTCGTCACGGCCGTAAAAGAGAGAGAAGTTACATTGGGGATGGAGAAACCCACCCAAATTAGCTTTGGTTAAACAGGCGTATGATAATTTGGGTAAATGTGAAAGCTAGATGTATGCTTTTATAATAAATATATTGTCATAATGTATGATTTGCAAAAATGAAAACTGCTGCTTCTGTGTAGATGAGAGAATCAAAGTGTATGCGCGTTGTGCACACGCTACATTGATTATGGCCAAGCATACGCCCTTAAAATAGCATATGAATATCATGTGCAACGCAATTATATTGTTTATAAAACAATATAATTGTTTTATAAACCTGCAAAATAGCATCAGGGAATGTTTGCGCCGGAACACGCCTCCTCTTTGCGCTGATGTGAATACTGCAACGGATACCCTATGCTCCACACTAACCTCTACTCTAGACAAAATCTGCCCTCTCTCCTCCAGGCCAGCACGCGCTACTCCTTCTAACCCCTGGCTATCTGAGGTTCTTCGTGAACACCGGACCGAACTCAGGGCAGCGGAGAGGAAATGGCGCAAATCAAAAGACTCATCTGACCTGAGTATGTATAAATCTCTCCTCTCGTCCTTTTCTGCTGATGTTCATGCTGCAAAATCTTCTTATTTCCACAACAAGATCAACAGCTCCTCCAACGCACGACTACTCTTCAAGACATTCAACTCACTCCTCTGTCCACCTCCACCACCACCCTCCTCCTCCTTAACTGCCGATGATTTTGCAAACTTCTTCACCAACAAAACAACAACTATCAGCAGTCAATTCTCAGCTCCACACACACAGGAACCCAGACCGACCCCTTCCACAGCCAATACCCCTCTGTCCTCCTTTTCGCCGCTAACAGAGGAAGAAGTATCTACACTTCTCCTCTCCAGTCACCCTACCACCTGCCCTCTAGACCCCATCCCCTCACACCTTCTACAAGCCATCTCTCCCACACTTCTACCAGCACTCACACACATCATCAACTCATCCCTCCATACTGGCACCTTCCCTACAGCATTCAAGCAGGCTCGGGTCACTCCACTGCTTAAAAAACCAACGCTAAACACATCTTTTGTAGAGAATTACAGACCCATCTCTCTCCTACCATTCATTGCAAAAACACTTGAAAGAGCTGTTTTCAACCAAGTAACATCCTTCTTGTCTCTAAACAACCAGCTGGATGTCAACCAATCTGGCTTCAAGAAAGGGCATTCAACTGAGACTGCATTACTGTCGGTCACAGAAGCCCTACGGATTGCAAAAGCTGCTTCCAAATCTTCACTCCTCATTCTCCTTGATCTGTCTGCTGCCTTCGACACCGTGAACCATCAGATCCTTCTGTCCACCCTCTCATCACTGGGCATCACAGGAACTTCACTCGACTGGTTTGAATCCTATCTCACAGGTAGGTCCTTCAAAGTCGCATGGAGAGGCGAGGTATCCAGAGCACATCAACTGACCACAGGGGTTCCCCAGGGTTCAGTTCTTGGTCCCCTCCTCTTCTCCATCTACACTACATCACTGGGACACATCATACAGGCACACGGTTTCTCCTACCACTGCTATGCTGATGACACACAACTCTTCCTCTCATTTCGACCAGATGATCCCACAGTAGCTGCACGGGTCTCGAGCTGTCTGGCAGACATCTCCACATGGATGAAGGAACATCACCTGCAGCTCAACCTGGCAAAGACTGAGCTGCTCGTCCTCCCTGCCAATCCGTCTCTACAGCACGACTTCACCATCCAGCTTGATTCATCATCAATCACCCCATCAAGGTCGGTCAGAAATCTGGGAGTAACGTTTGATGACCAGCTGACCTTCACAGATCACATTTCAAAGACAGCTCGATCATGCAGGTTTGCATTGCACAACATCAGGAAGATCAGGCCTTTCCTAACTGAGCACGCAACACAACTCCTCGTCCAGGCCCTGGTCATTTCTAGGCTTGACTACTGCAATGCTCTTCTGGCCGGACTTCCAGCATGTGCTACCAAACCTCTTCAGATGATCCAGAATGCTGCAGCTCGTCTTGTCTTCAACGAGCCCAAGAGGGCCCACGTCACCCCTCTGTTAATCTCTCTGCACTGGCTACCTCTCGCTGCTCGCATCAAGTTCAAGGCATTGACGCTTGCTTACAGATCTATCACAGGCTCAGCTCCCTCCTACCTTCACTCACTCCTACGAGCCTACATCCCCACCAGACGCCTACGATCAATCAACAAGCGACGTCTCGTGGTTCCATCACAGAAAGCCACAAAATCACTTTCCAGATCATTCTCATTCACAGTTCCATGCTGGTGGAACACTCTCCCCACCCTTATCCGGAATGCTGAATCCCTGACAACATTCAAAAACAGCTGAAAACCCATCTCTTCCATGAGCACCTAAACTCATAAAAAAAAAAAATAAATAAAAAAAAAAAACCTTTCCCTTAAAATAGAATAGAAGAATAGAATAGAATAGAACCCTAAGATTTCCCTTAAAATCCCACCTATCATGCTTATGCTACTCTGAATAATGCCTGAACTTCGTATTCTGAACACTTCTTGCGTTGTTGTTGTCTTTTGCCTCTTCATGATGACTCGCTTAATTTAGTCCTGATTTGTAAGTCGCTTTGGATAAAAGCGTCTGCTAAATGACTAAATGTAAAATGTAAATGTAAATGTGAACCGCCCGGGGAGCGCAAGTGTATTTCCTAGTTTACCGACGTGCGTCTGTGGAAGTCCGCTGTGCGTGGGTGTAAAATAGGAATGAAACATGTGTCAGTGTACAAAGTCAATTGCGCTGGGTGCAAGATAGAGCCCATAATGTGATTGTGACATGCAGAGGTGTAACCTCCAGGTTCAGAAAGTAAAAGTCCTCCTCAGTATTTTGTTTCAATCACCTGGATTTGCTAATTCACACAGGAGACAGAACTAATTAGTGAAATCAGCTGACTGAGTTTATGGGTGGAATAAACATATGGCAGGACTTCTACTCTTTGGCCCCTGGATTTCCCACCTCTGGTGACATGTACACTACCATTCAGTTTGGAGTTGGTTAGAAGTCTTTTATGCTCACCAATGCTGAAGTAATTTTGTACCATTTCTAATCAGGCACAGAATAGAGTATCTACTTTCCCATCATCCTTGCTTTGTGTCATCATTTTGCCATCCTTGCTTTTGTAGTCAGCCATGGAAGCACGAGATTCAGTTCTTTCACAGAACATGTCAGTCACGCAGCCATGACATGCGGATGAAGGATCAGCAATGCCTGTGAGTTGTGGGATGGCAGGACTTAACAAGGTCACGGTGGAGTTGGTGGTAAACTTCTGGCAAACCCTGTCTATTTTCCTGTTTGATCTTTTTATGGCAACCAGGCACCCGGTATATGCCATTCTCCTTCGAACCTACTTTCCTGGAATGACAGCTGTGGGTCATAAAGTAGATGAGGGCTGAAGGCACTGTAAACGCCTTTCATTTACTGGGCATTCTTGTTGCCAAATTCTTTGCTTGTCTAAATAGAGATTGGGGGAGGGACAGAAGGGCTAAACTTCCATGCCAACTTTTTCCATGATGATAAGAGTGCACTTATTAAGAAAACATAATCACTGCATGTGGGTAAGTGCAGCTTTTGTTAATTGGAAAACTTTAGGTTTTGTAAGATAATGGAAGACCTGTTCCTGTGCCTTTTCATTATTGATGTGATAGTACGACTGTTAGCATATGCCAATGGGTAAAATGGCATATTCTACACAGAGTACAGGAATTGGGGAAGATTTTGTCACGGCTGGGTGGTTGTAATCACAAACCTCACTTCACGAGTTCACACTTACATATAATTTGAAGGGGTAAGTTTAATGCGTATTTGGCGTGCTGTCCGGAGGGAGGGCTCCGAGCTCGGAGTTCGGCCCGAACCCAGAGTGCTCCCCCCGTATGTAAGTGTTTTAGGACTAGAAGCGTGGAGAAGGGGTGGTGGAGGGATGCTGCAAAAACTGTCAATGGAATGAGGTGAGACTGCGGAGTATATATGCACCTCTTACCATTGATTGCTGAGTGCTCTCCACTTGTGTTAATTATCTGAACGTGCTCCTCCCGAACCTTGTTAATAAAACATCATAACGAAGAAGATAAATAGCTCCAAAAAAGTCTTTATTAAATCCACACGGAACTATGTGGAATACAAGGAAAAACCTAAACCACTACAGGAACAAGGAACAGACAGAAACTCAAGGTATAAATAGTGAAAGTAACAAGCCAAACTAAATGATGAACACCTGAACTCAGTGAATCAAACCATGTGTAACCATGGTAACGGATGAGAAGGGAACAGCACAAACAGAATCAATTAACTAACAGCAATCACTAGAACAGAAACGGCAATATTTATTTGATCAGAAAAAGTAAAAAATAAAAATAAAATAAAACCTTGGCACAGCACTTTCCTAAACATCCACGCTTCACGATGCACATGGAAATTTGGCTGATCCTTGATTCATTTGGGGGCAGCAGAGCAAAGTTGATTGTGTGCTAAATTGATCTAATAACCCCTTATTTGATTAAGTTAAGTTTTAAATGTTATAGATAGCAAATGAGAAATGCTCAAATTATTGAATATATTTTAAGACAAAAGTCGAGTTAAAGCTAGGTACACTGTAACTTTTGGCCCTGTAGAGGTTAAAAAACAAAACATTCTCCTGCACCGATGGACTTCCAATAAACCGTCTTTGGAGACAGACCGTATCAGTATGAGTCAATTAATGTTACGGGGCGGGATGATTTAGATTCAAGAGAGCATTTGATTGGACAGAAGATGTGATGAGAAGCTGAAGTCTGCGGTGATGTCATAAAAATCAGTGATCCATTTTAGCGGAAGTGAGGGACTGTAAGTTTTGAATGCTTATATCTCCTAAATGCGAATTGTGTCATTGTTTTGCAACACACCAGCTTATTCATAACCTTAAGGCTATATTCATCCTAAAAGCTAAAAAACTAAACATTTTATTTCAGGGGGACTTTAATGTCACAAGTCAATTAACCAATGTTTGTCTGTGTCATTAACCAACATTTTCATGACATTTTCCACCAGTTATAGAATCATTAGTAACATGGTTGTTTTTTTTTAACAGCTCAGTGTATTAGAGCAAACATTTCATGTCATGTACTTCCAGGGAATCCTGTACTACCTGATCAACTGCCATTGAGATGAACACTATATAGACCTTGACCTCTTTTCAAAAGGACAAATTCACACCACTCTGAACACTACAGCACAATGTTCTGAAGACCACTAGTCCACACAATCAACACCTGAAGAGGAATACAATGAACTACAATAGAGCCCATGGTCAAATGCTGAAGAACGTGCATCATACCCCTTGCTAATGGAGGCAACCTTGCTTTGATGTGTTTTTCTCTTGTTTTCAATGATCACTTAACCTTCTTCTGCATGGGAGAACTACATCCATATTTGTTCAGAGATTTACATTTGGCATTGTTGTCAGTTGCACTAGAAAATGAGACATGGACATGTGTGAAAATGAATCTGCAGCAGCCTGCAATACACAAAAATACACAAATCCCCCCTATAGATGCCATTCAATACCTTTCATTAGATTGTTCCTCATGCACAGTGGCTCAGAAAACAGGAAGATAATTTTGACAAGGCCTGAAACATGACTCACATGCCCTTTAAAAGATGCTTAAAGGGGCATTCCACCCATTTGAACATTGTTTTTTATTTAAAGTGGGTCATATATGTAGTCGAAATGTAAAATAAATTTTGAAATTGGTGCCTTCGTGACCGAGGAAAGACAAAAAATAACTTCAGGACGCATTTGTATGAAAGACAACAACTCCCACAATGCACCACATTGCACAGCTCCGCAAGCCACTCCCACTAATCCAGAAAGCGCATATCTGCCTATAAGAGAAATCACTCTTCCGTCTACAAGGCTAGCTACCACCAGAGCTTGAAATTCATTTCACATTCACACAAAATGTCTAGTTAGTTGGCGAACTCATTACTCCTCGTTTGTATTTCTTTCGAAAAGGTGAATTATTGCATGGTACCTGGATGTTCAGTCAGAACATATGCGGTGCGAAACTAGGATAGTTCTCAACACAAACGTCCGTGTCCTCGTCTGATTCAGAGATTTCGTCCAGGAGAAATTGTCATCGTTGAAATTCTTTGCCGCAGACGGTCTCTATCTCTGTGTTCGTAGTTGCATAGTGAGATCACCGGCGCCACCAGTCCGCCCTAACTCGAGCCAGTCCGGGCTCCTCGTCCGCGGCAGGCAGGTCTTCTGCCTCGGCGGCTCTTCGCTATAATGCGGCTTGTAAAGGTAACGTTAGCCACAAACACCTGATTCAAGCATCAGACTTCCGAAATCCTCTTCTATATCATATTGAGCACTCTCCTCCGCTATTGTCATAACTTTACATCTGTCTCCACAGCGCCTGTTAGCTTAGCTTCAAACAAGATGGAGGATATTGCTTTCAGTTTCAGAGAGTAAAGTCCCACCCACTGATCTGTAATAGGTCTGTAGTGTGAGCGGGTCCCGCCCCTTGGGAAAGATGAGGAACTAGTGCTTGTAGTCTCAACAGAAATCCCCCCCTCTTACACTTCCTCCTACAATGACGCAAAATGACGATTTTTGCGTCATTGTAGGAGGAAGTGTAAAAGGTAAATAACGGATTTCTCCCGTCTCAGGGGAAAATGAGAGAGTGTTGCACGACCATTCAATAGTATGACTGGGTTTCTAACAATGCAAAGCTTAATGTAAATGGGTGGAGTGTCCCTTTAAAATGCCTGCCACTAAATGATTGTTTCGGCATAACATTATAATCAGCTTAAGAAATTCAACAAATTACTCTATATTGTGTGTGTATGGATAAATTAACACATGTTAGATACCCTTTCTTGCTGGCCTTAGAATTCTCAGTTGCTATCTATAATTAGATGTTAAACACTATTCTCAGGACACTAAATCTTAAAGGGATATTTCATCAAAAGTTGAAATTCGGCCATCATTTTCTTACCCTCATGTCATTCCAAACCTACTGTCTATTATAACCTTTCGCCTATTTATTTTTATTTTCAATGCAAATCCCTCTAAACACATACAAGGTTATTATGCAGGAAGACAGACAAGGATAACATATATACAGGGCATTATTGCCTGTTATGTCAAAGTAAAAGTTAAACTTAAACTGGACTCCTTTCCAGGTGGATGGATGAGATATAAAAAGTAATGCTGAACATGTTTTATTTATGTATGAGATAAGACCTCATACTTCCACTTCATGTTAAAGGACAAATCCAGTGAAAAATGAACCTAGGGGTAATTAACACATGGTTACCGAGTCGATCGTTCCCTGCGATGCGTTTTCATGAAAATCGAATGTATAGAGTTTTATCTTTAAAAACAGATTAGCTCATAACAGTAGTATATGGGGCACAGAGTAAGTAAAAATAAATCGCTAGTTAATACCACTAACAAGGCTCAAAATAGCCTCACACTAACACGGTAACATAATGAGGGTCCTTACATACAAACCGAAGCATTGAGAACTTTGTAAGTGTACAGACAGTTTAATAAGAAGATACTTTATAAAGACAGTACATTACGCGTTGACATGCAGGAGCCATCTTGGAAAACAGTCTCGACTAATCGATTTTCATGAAAACGCATCGCAGGGAACGATCGACTCGGTAACCATGTGTTAATTACCCCTAGGTTAATTTTTCACTGGATTTGTCCTTTAAAGGGGGGAAATGTGCAGTAATATGTGATAATCATGTGAAGGGCTGTTGCTGCTGTTTGGATGTTGATGTTGAGAAATTCTGCTTTGACAGACAACATGGAAATACTGTTTCCTCAGCTCAGTCAAGTTTACATTACACATCAGCCTGTTCCTTCTGAGGACAAGGATGCTCTCTAAAGAACCCTTCTCAAAATATACATTACCAATAAAAAGTTTGTTATACACAACATATTAAAAAATTAACTTAAAAAAAATGTACACTGCAGATATTAACACTAGTGATTCTAACTACGGCACAGTCAAATACAAACAAATTCTGCAATGCATGAAAAAGGCTTATTTGATGAATGAATATTAATAACTGACATGCAGTGAGTGTTTCAAGCCACAGAATCATATATCCAATTTGTACATGAGCAGGGAGTCACTACGGGCCGAACAGGCTATTTGCTTTTAGAAGTAAAAGTAAACAGAGTGCAAGTTGAATAAGAATAAGCCTTAAGTTCAGTGAACCAAGTCCCACCACACAAACACTCAACATTCAATCAGTCTGACAGGTCATAGTGTGTATAGCTCAATAATAATGAAAAGGGCTCTCTGAAATGGTGTTGAATTCCAACGGAGAGTCACCTTCAGCCCGAAATCTGCCTCACTTCTCCCACAGAAAGCTTTTCCTTAATCTGACATGTGAGAAATCGGGCATCAGGGGGCGAGAGATATGACCACTCCACTCAATTCAGTCGGATGGCCATGAAGAAAGAAGGATTCCCTTTCATTCATTCTCTTTTCCTCTTTTCATCCATCAATCACCGCTGTATGTTATTCACTCTATAGTTAGTTAAGGTCAAAGGCATAACATGGATGCTCATAAATGTCATCAATGTCATTTGGTACATAGTGAGTGGGTGTACAGGTAGTTCTGATTCATTTTACATGCTTTTTTAAGAAAAAAGCAACTGTAAAAGATTTTACATTTACCCAGAAGGTGTATTTGTGTGTTTCAAAGACATCTTTTTGAAGCTTGACTTACAGATTTAAAAGCTTGCCAACCTTGTTTTCTTTGACACTTTGTCACTACGAGGTCCAGAAAGGCTAAATGCTCTTTCACGAGTTCACATCTACATATAATTAGTACAATAAGTTTATGCGTATTTGGCGTGCTGTCCGGGGAGAGGGCTCTGAGCTCGGAGTTAGGCCCGAACCCAGAGTACTCCCCCCAGTTGGTAAGTGTAGATGGAACTGGAAGTGAGGAGATGGGGTGGAGGAGGGATGCTGACAAACTTTCAATGAACAGAGATAGGTCTGCTGTGAATTTATACTCTGTCATTGAGTTGATTACTGATTCATCTCCAGCTGTGCATAATTTGGTTAATTATCTGAACCTGCTCCTCCCGAACTTTGTTAATAAAACATCATAAAAACACACATTTTCCGGTCTTCCCATGGCTATTTACCTTTAACAGACTCATGTTGCCCTCTGGGTGTTTTAAAGCCATTTCCTCTAAGTCATTTCATATTCCAGAAAACAGGGTCTTAAAGCAACAGCTTCAGCCAAGAAAGTCAAGAAATGCTATTATGTAGTCCCAATGTGGGGGAATCTAAGTCCAAATATTGATAAGTGTTCTTCCACACTCAAAAGGGGATTCATCCACAGGGTTGCCTGCATAAAATCCAGGGAATAGAGTTTTATATGTATGGAATGCAAGCATTGTATTTATTGGTGAACAGAGACTGACTGTAAAAGATAAGGCAGATATCTGATCTGGAGTATCTGTTAAAGAATTCTATATCAAATCTCATTCCATGAAGATTTCAACTAGAAAGAAAATGAATAGATTGTAACCATCAAATTATCAGGAGAAAGATGTTGAGTCAAGGAGTTTGATGTGCCGAACCACACCAGCAGCAAGATAGACTAGACTACTGCACAATAAAAAGAGAGGAAATGCTAAATTTATACCATTTGCATTTTGATTGCACTATTTTATTATCTCTGAATAAAGCAGTGCATTTGCGTAATTTTTACTCTACACCACACATTTTGGACAAGGAAATATATATTTTTTAATTAATTAATTATTAATTTCTAATAAGACCTGAAATTAGCTGAATCTCACACTGTAAAAAATTTCTAACCCTCCCAAATCAAAAATTTCAAGTGACCGATAACATCTAAATTTTTCAATTGGCCCAAGTGAAATTCTGTAAATTATAAAATTAAATATACAGATTTTCACTTGGGCCAATTGAAATGTACAGAATTTCACTTGGGCCAATTGAAAAATTTAGATGTTATCGGTCACTTGAAATTTTTGATTTGGGAGGGTTAGAAATTTCATCTATCGGTGTTGGGTGCACCCATTTCTACCAGAAAGACTCGGGAGAATTAATACTGTAACAATAACATTTATTTAGGAGCTCAGCAAGCAATCAGGTTCTTTGGCGTAGGCCCCGTTCATAACTCGCATTCAGAGGGTACTGAATCTGCGAGTCCCGCCTGAAGACGAAGGCGGGGGCGCCGCTCACCCCCCGGCGGAGTAAGGAAAGGGGCCATCTGGTGGTGGTGGGGTGGATGGAGGAAAAGACATCTGAAGTCTTCAGGATGGAAGGGATAGCCTGACTGATGGTGTTGGGGTTGATAGAGGGAGGACCCAGCTTGGTTGAGTAGAGGAGTTGGAGGAAAGATCCCATCTTGGTGGAGGCGGGGAGGATGGAGGTACTGGAGTGACAGCATCTGCGAACTCAGACATGTGTAAGCGCTGCCCTTTTAAGCTACAGTAAGTGATATAATTGGATAGATGAGGAGGTAATTAATGACGCGAACGATTGAGTCTTCCTGGCAGAACTTGCGCCAGCTTCATTTCCCGTTAGAGTGAGAACTGAGACAATATTAAACATTACAATCACACTCAAACACCTGTTGCTTTTATGTGAAATGGATCTTCAAGCAAACTGGCTATGAATGATTTTAGAAAAGTGACTTTCCAACAGAATTGTAAAATACTTCAGTAGTATTACTAAACCTTCTTCTTATGGATGCTGGGAAGGTAAGTAACAGGACATTTTTTTATTTTTATTAATACATTTAATCAGCAAGGAAATTGATCAAAACTGACGGTAAATAAGCATGTATAATGTTACAAAAATATACATTTCAAATAAATGCTGTTCTTTTGATCTGAAGGATCATGTGACACTGAACCTGGAGTAACGATGCTGAAAATTCAGCTTTACCATCATAGGAAACAATTACATTTTAAGATATATTCAAATACAATAGTTCTCTCAAATTGTAATAATTTCACAATATTATTGCCTTTATGGTATTTTTGATCAAAGCATACAAGTTAATTAATCGCGATTAATCACACCAAACATTACATTTTTTAAATATATTTTTATATTGTAATACTTTCACACTGAATCTCCGAAATAACGTAGAAACAACATAAATATAGTGTATTTTAAATATTTGTTTGTTATGGCACCTTTTTACCAAGCACTATAATGAAGGCCTGTATCACTGATACCACAACCTAGTGTCATTCAACCTAGTGAAAAGAAGTCTCATCAGTAACCACAACATCATCTTTGACCTAAAGCAGGATGTGTACATTGTCCCTTTTTAGTGAAGGTTACCGTCTATGCAGCTATATTGAAATGCCAAACAACAACAAAACCATCTGGTTTTGGTTTAAAGCCTTAAATAGAAAATACTTTAAGAAAAGTATGATATTACAGGAAATTATGTGCAGACAACAAAAGCCAAAAGCCTATACCTTTGAGTACCAAATCGTTAGCCAGCATTCTGACGTATAGCCCGGAAGCACTGCACTGGGTTTACTATGTGAATCACATAGGAGAATGACGTTGAGGAAAAGAGATTTTTGAATAAAGTTGTTATTTTTGGTTGTTTTTTGCGCGCAAAAAGTATTCCTGTCATTTCATAACATTAATAATAATTTGTTACATTTATATAGCGCTTTTCTAGGTACTCAAAGCACTTTACATGGAAGGGGGAATCTCCATGGCCATGATGGACAGAGGCCAAGGGGCAAATTTGGCCAGGATGCCAGGGTTACACCCCTACTCTTTTTCAAAGGACATCCTGGGATTTTTAATGACCACAGAGAGTCAGGACCTCGGTTTAACGTCTCATCCGAAGGACGGTGCTCTTTTGGCAGTATAGTTTCCCCGTCACTATACTGGGGCATTAGGACCCACACAGACCACAGGGTGAGCGCCCCCTGCTGGCCTCACTAACACCTCTTCCAGCAGCAACCTGGTTTTCCCAGGAGGTCTCCCATCCAGGTACTAACCAGGCTCAACCCTGCTTAGCTTCAGTGAGCAACCAGTCTTGGGCTACAGGGTGATATGGCTGCTGGCAGGTTAAACCACTGTAGTCACATGGACTATTTTAACGATGTATTTACTACCTTTCTGGACCTTGAAAGTTGCAATGATGTTGCTGCCTATGGCTGGTTCTTAATTTGTGTTCCAAAAATGAACGAAGGTCTTATGGGTTCAAAAAACGATATTGATGGTTGGTAATTAATGACAGAATGTTCATTTTTGGGTGAACTAACCCTTTAAGTAAAGTAAGAAAATTCTCGACACAGTGCCTGTATTTGAGTGTAATTTCTTTGTACTTTTTATACCTTTGGGGCCGTATTCACAAAGCATTTTATCTTACCACTAGGAGTACTCCTAAATCGCACTAAAAGATTTTAGCTAGGAGTTTTCTCTTAAAAGTTATTCACAACGCCTTTCAGACCTACTCTTAGTAAAGAAACTCCTAAACTAAGAGTGAGTCTTCGTTGCTATGGATGACGTCATTACTCATGCACGAGCTTGACTGAAGTGACCACCTTGATTGGCTGATGATTGTAACGCGGGAATGATTCCAAACCCCTCCCCTACGATGATGATTGACAGGTGACAGGTCTGAGAATGCGTGCGCTACACAAGTAGTGCGAAGGACAGAAGATGATGAATAACTGAATAAATAGCCTAAATGAATAAAGAGTAAGGCAAAACAAATAGCCTATAGCCTAATGAAACATATGGATTGATGCAATATCTTTGCAACATTATTGAATTAATCTGTCACTATATGCCTCTGCCTACGTTTGCAAAGAGAAGAACATTTTAATTTGATTCACAATTAAACATTACAATTAGTTTACATGCAATGAGTAGCCTAGTTTTGGTTGTTGTTGGTGGCGTTATTGCATCAGTTATGCCTACAATGCAAAATTGTTCCCTCGTGATTGGAAGCTCCTGTAGCCGCCGCGTACGCATTTCAAAACATCGCAACGTGAAATGCCACAAAAAGCGGTTTGTGAATAGGTCTTAGTGAGTTAGGAGTCCTCTCGACTTCTTTTAAGCTGTCTTTTAAAGCTTAGGTGCTACTTTTAGGGCTAAAATGCTTCGTGAATTACTCTTAGTCAAAAAAATTAGGAGTCCTAAAGTTACGAGAGACACACCCATTATTTTTAGGAGTTGCTCCTAAATTCGCCAGTTAGGAGCTACTTTTAGCCTTAAAATTCTTTGTGAATACGGCCCCTGATTTCTAAGGCATGAAAAGCACACAGATTTTGGTCAAATACACTTGTGGTTTCATAAACTGTTGAGGGAAACAAGTCCTTTACACAACAAAGATGAATGCACTTTTTCATATGTGCTAATGTCAGGTTATATGCATTTATGTCACCTTTGTGCTGCATTAAACAGTTTGTGTAAATACATCTAAATGTCACTTCAGATGCAGATTCTGTGTTTTCTCTGCATTGCAAAGACATATTTTGTTGATACTGATTTCATTTGATTGGCAACAGCCCCATTGTTTCTAATTATTCTAATTGAATTTATTGATTAAATGTAATAGTTTGACATAATAACATAAATTATGCATAGGCTACATTTAATTAGGTAAGAATAAATTCCCCTTATAAAGGTAAAAATGCAGATAAAAGGTAAAAATCATTTAAACTTATTGGAAACCACCACACAAAATATGAAGAATAACAAAATCTTTAGGATTCAGCTGTCCACAGCAGTCCTAAACCTGCCAAGGTACCAACACAAAAACACACTCGGCAAAATACTGTCAAATCCTCGTTATCTACACAAATCCAGAAAATATCTAGATATTTTTTGTATCAATATCGAACACCCCAAGACAGTAGTAATAATGGGTTATTATTATCATTTTCATCATCATAATACATAAACTTTCTTTGTGCACATTATGTGCACTGAAAAAAGTGCATTTTAAAATGTGCTTCATGTTGTAACATCTAAAAAAAAAAAGTCCATTTTTAAGGGTCAGATCAGATAGCTCTTTACGGTAATAATTGCATGTTTTCACTTTTTGCAGCATACATATGATGAAAGAAAATCATTCAACATACGTCACTATATAGCAACAAAGTATAGTCCTACTGTATACTTCATGTACAGACACTGACAGTGTTCCCCCAGATAACCCTCTTCTGCTGCATGCAATTTTCCCTGGTTATCCTACTGGAAATGTCTGGGTTAACCACCTCAGCAAGCTATACAGATTGCATAACAGAGGAGCAGTTTGTTCTTACAGGGGAAGATCTGGGGTTCATGTCATCAAGGTCTTAGCTAGAGACAGGTTATATCTTCATCAAACAGCAGTTATATTGCTTCTGCTTTCCTACAATACAAATCCTATTTGCTGCCTCACTGTACACCGCTATTATTTTTCCCAAAACAAATGTTTTCATTTTCTGCACATACTACTGAAGCATCCATGATAAATTAATACAAATGGGATTGACTATCAGTATGCAGATATACTTTTTTGTTAATTCGTGTTTGTAAAATAATGGCACTTTGAAATGAGTTTCTGTGATTTTCTGTCAGAGCTGTGGCATGGATTTGAGTTCGCCCAGGGTTATGCCTGTCCTGTTCAGCCTCACTCTCCCTGAACTTTCCAGAATAATAATAATAATAATAATAATATATTTTTAAAATAGTTACCCTTACGAAAAGAAGTTTATTCAAGTGTACTATTAGTATACTAATTTTAAACTAAAAATAAGAAAGTACTTTCAGTACTTTTTATGTACTTCTCAGAAATTTAACTTAAAATTGCACTTAAGCATGACATACTGACAGAAAAGTCTAAGTATATTTGGCCTATACTTGTACACCACCTTTTGATCAAGATTAACTTAAAAATATTCTAGTATAGGCTTGGCTGTTGTGTTTACACTTTTGATTGAGTAGCCTATTAAAAACTTTCTACAGATATGTTCCTAAAGCTGGGTGCACACTGTGCGATTTTGGCCGTGAGTTGGCCATCTGAGACAAATTTTGCAAATCCTAAAAGAATATAAGACTTATAAGGACCAAAACAAACATTATTGGGACTTTAAAGGGACAATGACGTCACATAAATGCACATTCACATAAATGCACATTCACATAAATGCACATTAACCTGACACCACCAAGCATTAATGGGACTTGAATTATTATTTTATTGCACAACTCTAACATCACCATTGTTAGTTGGTGACACTGACTAACAGCCACATAACAGCCTGTAAGAGCTAAACAATAGATTGTCACACAACACCAGTGCCATGACAATGAGAATGGAGCAAAAAAGGTAAAATAAGTTATTCTTACCCAACTTCAAAAGCCCCATGGTTGCTCATAACAAAAAAAAAAAAATAAAAAAAAAAAAATAAAAGCTGTTTTACAGTTTGCTTTTGTGACGGCCTCTATTTAAAACATTAAAGGAACTTTGGACTTTTGCTTATTCGTCGTATCCCCCAGAGTTAGATAAGTCCACACACACCCTTCTCATCTCCGTGCGTGCCGTAACTCTGTCTGACGCACCCACCGCTAGCCTAGCTTAGCACAAACACATGAGGTTAACGGCTCCAGCTAGCATACTGCTCCCAATAAGTGACAGAATAACGCCAACATTCTCCTATTTACATGTTGTGATGTGTATAGTCACAGCGTGTACAAATAACAAGGTCACATGAGACACAGACATCTTCTAACCATACACATACTGGGAACTATATTCTCAGAAGGCGAAGCACTGCTACTGCGGAGGGATTTGCTCGCAGGACCTGAGAAGCCCGTGGTGAGGAGCAGAGAGTTCGCTCAGAGGGTTGCTCTAATCACTCCAGCCAGCAGTGCTTCGTCATATAGTTCCCTGTATGTATACGGTTAGAAGATGGCTGTGTATCATGTGACCTTGTTATTCATACACACTGTGACTATACACATCACAACATGTAAATAGGAGAATGTTGGCGTTATTCTGTCACTTATTGGGAGCAGTATGCTAGCTGGAGCCGTTTACCTCCAGTCTTTGTGCTAAGCTAGGCTAGCGGTGTGTGCGTCAGACAGAGTTACGGCATGCACAGAGATGAGAAGGGTGTGTGTGGACTTATCTAACTCTGGGGGATACGTCGAATAAGCTAAAGTCCCAAAAGGTCGGCGTGTTCCTTTAACACAAACATAGAAACACCACCACAATTGTCAGTGTATTTAAATCTTTTCTTTTTCTGACTGCCTCTTTGCAGCTATTCCTCTATTTCGAACAAAGTCCCTTATATTTTGCACTGTTCTTTGTGCCAACACAGGGTCTTCCACCAGTTTGCAGTGACTGCATTCAGTTTTGGTGGCCAGTTTTCCCCTGCTTATATGACCTTTGAAGTGTCGCATTACTGCAGCGACCTCAGCCTTAGACCACACTTTCGTTGTCACTCTTCTGGATCCATGTTCCTCATCAGCATAATTCCCTGGAAGATAGGCAAACAAAAATGAATAGATCACTAAATGTGTTGTCCAGTTTAAGCCATCAAAACATGAGGTCAGTTAATGCCACAGTTGACAAGAAATTGCAGTTTACTTTTCTTAATTCACTTTGGGTATCAGTTGGTGTCTCACTCGATGTGATTTCACCAACTTTACTAGCCCACATTAGAGTGTGGACAATATGGAGTGTATTATTAGAATGTCTGCTGTTCATCTATTTATGTGGCCAAACCTTTTGCTATTTGAATTAATTGCAGTAAGTAATACTACAATTAGTAACATGTCTTAAGTAATTTTGGCATTGTACTTCAACACACCGTATTTTAATTGAAACCAAGACTATGGGGTCCCATACACAAAAGAATTATATTTGAAATATATTTTCAGTATATATTTTGGAATATATGCAAATATTTGAAATTGGCCCAAAAAATTTATTTCATACTTATATTTAATATATTTTTGTTATATTTCAGAATATATTTCAATGTATTTTTTTCTGTATGGGTCCCCAAAAGTGTCAAAAATACATGTGGCATATATTCCAAATACATTGAAATATATTTTGAAATATAACAAAAATATATGAAATGTAAGTATGAAATATATTTATTGGGCCAATTTCAAATATTTGCATATATTCCAAAATATATACTGAAAATATATTTCAAATATATTTCTTTTGTGTATGGGGTTTAAGGTCTGATTCTCAGTTTAAATCTGATTTCATAAGGTTAACTAAATAGTGTTGGAACTTGGTCTGAAAGTTTAGTCTTGATATTGAAACCGTACGTAACAATCAGCCTAATACTACTCTTAACCTCTTAATCTTCCAGATTTTGTGGCATGTTGTGACTCAGTCATCAAGACCAATTCATTTTTAGTCTTTTAACCAACTTGCTAAAAAGAGAATTAATAGAACATACTCATGGGCAATCAAGAGAAGATGTGAAGAGAAGGAGGTAACTTTACTTTTATCTCAAATTCAGTATACATTTCCTGATAATAAAGTAAGTGTATATGCTCCCTTGCAGACAAGATGTTTTGTACAAATGCAGTACAGTTAAATTTAGGGCTATTCATTTATATCTCTTTCTTTAAGATTACTCTTGCATTTTGATAGTTGAATACATCACAAAGACGTGCATAATAATCCTTCTGTTAAAGGGATACTTCACCGTTTTTTCATATTAAAGTTAAACTATGTTATTCCCTTAACTAAGACGAGTTGATGCATTCCTCTCTCGTCTCAGTGTGTGCACTTAATCGCTCTGGCGCGCGGCGACACTTATAGCACTTAGCTTACCCCAGTTCATTCATTAGAGACCAGACTGAACGCAACACAGCTGTCATAGAATTTAATGATCCCGGTTCAAATTCAAAAGCGGTTAAATGAACTAAAAAGTAGTTTAGTTTTTAATATCTCTAGAGCAGACATCCCATGTCTCCCGGAAGATACGGGAGTCTCCCGCATATTGATAGCGGCTCCCTGATGCCCACAAATTAGCTAAAATCACCCAGAATCTAGAGCGAGCGAGCAAGAGCGCGCAGCTCCAAACCGTGTAACGTTAGAGCACACGGCAGAAATTGTGAGGAAGCGAGATATCAACATATCAACCTAAAATGTGGAACACAACTTGTTCAGATTTTTTGCTTTCATTTTCTTGCAGCTCTAGAGTAAAATATATTTTGTAATATATATATTTTATATAAAATATAAATAATTATATTTTTAAATGTGTACATTTTAATAAACTCAAACTTATATAACTTTTTTCTGTTTCACTTTAATAATTTATTTCACTTAAATAATTAAGTTAATTTAGTGATAACAATGAATTTATAAAGCGGTCATTTGTCAGGTTAGGTGTTCATATATCTCTGAAAGTATGCGATTTAAAAAGCCCATTTCGAGTCTTGACAATTTCGACCAAATACATAACATTAGCAAACTGTTACTGCGGTTATGGGATAGCTTACATTAACGTTACAGCACCTGTTATCGTTGACGTTAGCTCACTTTAAAGTTAATAAAACATTTTCTACTTTACCTTTCTGGATCTTTGGGGAATCTATGAAATGCTGGTTGATTGGTTGTACACTGGTAGGCTAGTTGTTGCAGTTGATGGCAGAACACTGTTTTCTTTGTTTCCAATTATTTCCAGACATAATGTTAATGCTGTACAGTAGTTGTGCTAACGGTAAAGCCGTTGGTTCAGTCCAAAATGGCGGCCGCGCTACCGAAGCGCCACCTAGTGGCTGTTGTCAAAACTGCAACGGAGTTTCGCCTCTTGTTACTTCTATACTCTTTGGCCGCGCGCCAGAGCGATTGAGTGCACGCACTGAGATGAGAGAGGTATGCATCAACTCATCTTAGTTAAGGGAATAACAGTTTAATATGAAAAAATGGTGAAGTATCCCTTTAAGGGAGTTGGGCAAAATAAGAATTTCATTGTAGGGTATAAACCACTGTGTTTCTTCTGTGCATAGACAATAAACCTCTTGAATCTGAATCTTACCTTCAGAGGGAGGTACACTCTCACTTACTGTGGACGACACAAATGACACTGATCCTGTTGAAAACAATTTAACAAGTTACTTTTGTCACAGGAAAATATACATTTTATCAGCAGTGACTATGAATTGAGTTAACATACCAAAGTCTCCCATGTCATGGTCTTGCTCTGTGGTTGTAGAGTCAGAAACCATAGGCTCCACAGTTCCAAGCTCTGATGCGGTGAGATCTGTGTTGCTGTCATCAGATTCGCTCCCACTGTCTTCAGCATCACTTAACGCAATCTCATCTGGAAAATGGCATTAGTAAAACTCAGAGGTGTAAAGAGTACTTGAAAACCATACTTGAGTAAAAAGACAGATACCTTGCAGCATAAATTACTCTATTACAAGTTACCAATACGAGTAAAAGTGATTAACAATACTTTAGTATTTTACTTCTACTAAATCTAGGCTCAAAGATGCACTAGTCCTTGACACCTGAGACATGCAGGTGAAAATAAGAAACAATTGATTTGTAAAATGAGAAGTCATGTTTATTTTCTAAAATCTAAATAAAACTGAACACCTCAATAGTCTAATAAATCAGGGTCGACACAACAGCCTCTTAAAGGGATTGTTCACCCAAAAATGAAAATTCTGTCTTCATGTAGTCAACCTCAAGTTGTTCCAAACCTGTATACATTTCTTTGTTCTGCTGTACACATAGATGGATATTTTATATATTTTTAACCAAGCAGATCTTGCCAGCCATTGACTAGTACAGCAGAACAAAGACAAGTTTGGAACAACCTGAGGGTGAGTAAATTATGACAATTTTCATTTTTGGGTGAACTATCTATTTAAACGTCTACAAACTCTCAAGTCTCAGTTAAGCTCAAGTGCACAAAAAGGCCACACGCAAACCAATATCCTTCAAAAAGGCCTTGTCAATAATGTGGATAAAAAAAATTATGTTAAGTCAAATTAAATAGTCAAAGTCTACTTGCACTGGATGTGCTGGTTTTGGACTCATCACTGGCTGCAGTCCTGACTTCATCTAAATCAAACGTCTGCGATTTAGCACCTACTAATGCACTCGCATTCATGTAAAGTAGACTTGTTGACAAGTTTGGGTGAGTAAGGGCAAAACGCACAAGATATAGTTCAGTCAATGCCACTTAGATGGAAATATCACTTCTTTATAGCAAAAACAAACTGCTGCAGAAAAAGTTAGGTGCCATGCAAAATGTAATTTGTAATTGCATTACTCGTCACAAATGTATTGGAGTAAAAAGTACATTTACTTCTTCAAAAATGTAGTCAAGTAGAGTAAAAGTAGCTAATATCTTTGATACTCAGTACAACTACAAAGTAGCCAAAAATATACTCAAGTACAGTTACTAATTACATTTACTCAAATAGTTTACAGCTCTGGTAAAACTCTCATAAATAGCTGGACATAAAAATCTGTGGTTGAAATAGCCACATCAAATAAGGAAAAGATAGTACTTGGTTTTGTACTTGCCACTTTTTGCAAAGTAACTATTTTTACTTGAGTAGTTTTGAGCTATTATACCTGCGTTTATGTTTAATGTGGTCCATGAGCACATAAGATAAATGATTACACAATCTGATATTAGGTTAATATTTAAAGTAATTCGACTGCACCTACACAAACATAATTTTGAATTACTGTCCAGCCATACTGTAGACTTAAGTTTATATTTCTGAATAGTAGTCCTCGACTCATACTTGGACATGAAAGGTGATTTTTTTTTCTTGGAAATGGATGCTGACTACGCCAAGTCTAGATGTTTATAAATTAACATTCAAAGGAAAAAACAAAAACTCAGATAATATCTACAAGGGCTAATTTCTGTACAAACCTTCAATTTCAATCTCATCCAGTGACTTCCCCTGCATGCTGGAAAGGTTTCCTTTCTCCATTGACAAAAGGAGTTTGGAAATCTTAGCCAGTTGTGTTGTGGGAACTGGTAATCTGTAGAAGTCGCGGTGAACACGGATGTCGTGACCCAGGAAATCTGCAACCTGATCAAGTTCATTGTGTTTTAAATTAAGGACTTGTGAGAGTGTGGCAACATGTTTCCTGAGTTGCGTTGACCTAAGGTACTCAGGGTGCTTTGCTCCACACTGGCTTGCATGAACACGCAAACAGTCCTGTCCTCTGTAGTGGCTCATTGACGTTGGTCTTGCAAACAGGAAGACATTTGTGGCACAAATGCCACATTCAGTTCTTCTACTGGCAAGTAGTGACAAAGCATATTCTGACTCCGATTCAGGTATGTATTCTTTGTCAGACATGTCCTCAGCATCATCAGATGATATTTGGTCCAATTCTGGATGTGGAATTTTGTCCTGATCTTACAGCAGTTCATCCTCAGAAGCCTTAGGAGACTGCTGCGCCTGAATTGGTGAGAAAGCAAATTATTTGACATGGTGATTGAATCTTATAGACCAGGGGCCGTATTCACAAAGCATTTTATCTTACCACTAGGAGTACTCCTAAATCACACTAAAAGATTTTAGTTAGGAGTTTTCTCTTAAAAGTTATTCACAACGCCTTTCAGACCTACTCTTAGTAAAGAAAAATGACAACTCCTAAACTAAGAGTGAGTCTTCGTTGCTATGGATGACATCATTACTCATGCACGAGCTTGACTGAAGTGACCACCTTGATTGGCTGATGATTGTAACGCGGGAATGATTCCAAACCCCTCCCCTACGATGATGATTGACAGGTGACAGGTCTGAGAATGCATGCGCTACACAAGTAGTGCGAAGGACAGAAGATGATGAATAACTGAATAAATAGCCTAAATGAATAAAGAGTAAGAAAAAACAAATAGCCTAGTAGCCTAATGAAACATATGGATTGATGCAATATCTTTGCAACATTATTGAATTAATCTGTCACTATATGCCTCTGCCTACGTTTGCAAAGAGAAGAACATTTTAATTTGATTCACAATGATACGTTACAATTAGTTTACATGCAATGAGTAGCCTATAGTTTTGGTTGTTGTTGGTGGCGTTATTGCATCCCTAGTTATGCCTACAATGCAAAATTGTTCCCTTGTGATTGGAAGCTCCTGTAGCCGCCGCGTACGCATTTCAAAACATCGCAACGTGAAATGCCACAAAAAGCGGTTTGTGAATAGGTCTTAGTGAGTTAGGAGTCCTCTCGACTTCTTTTAAGCTGTCCCAGGCTTAGGTGCTACTTTTAGGGCTAAAATGCTTCGTGAATTACTCTTAGTCAAAAAAATTAGGAGTCTTAAAGTTACGAGTGACACGCCCATTATTTTTAGGAGTTGCTCCTAAATTCGCCAGTTAGGAGCTACTTTTAGCCTTAAAATTATTTCTGAATACGGCCCCAGTAGTTCTCAATTCCAGTCCTCGTGACCCGCTGCTCTGCACATTTTGTATGTCTCCCTTATTTAACACACCTGAATCAGATCATCAGCTCATTAGGAGAGACTCCATGAACTGAACTGAGTGTGTCAGATAAGAGAGACCTACAAAATGTGCAGAGCAGTGGGTCACGAGGACTGGAATTGAGAACCACTGTTATAGACAGTTCAAGTTCAACACTCACTTAGTAGATACTCACCTGTGCTGTGCTGTTAAAGTCATCTCTTTTAATTTGCTTGAGGCAGGATTTATGCCAGACCCCTGAACAAACTGGAACACATTTGAGTAAAATAATGTTAACACTGCAGGTCTATTTAAGTGGTTAGAGCACAACACATTACACTCTATACTAATTCACTAAATATCTAACCTGTGCATCGATAGCCAAGCCACTTGAAGGAAGATACGGGTCCCACACAACGAACACACTTGTCCAAGGAGGATACTGTTGCGCACACAAGGCGGTGTTTTTGACAATGTTGGCGAAAAATTTAATTGTAGTATTTATTTATGCCACATAGTTTGGACAAAAATATTTCATATTTACGCCACATAGTTTGGACAGAAAGATATTTCATATTTACATGTCGATATCCAATCATTTTAAATCCAATACCAATGTGACATTTAATTTACCTCATACATATGATTACCCTTTTATTGCATTGTATTTTGTTATTTATAGCGTATCTTATTTATATGCAGCTTATTTAAAGCATATCCTATATGAAGATATACCTTCTTCATATTTTTAAATTGTAGATGGGGAATATGTAGTTAGCCTCAGTGCCAGGAGCTGACTTCTTGTAGCCCAGTATAACTAATAGGGTGCCTATCCATTACATGTAACCAAACATCTTAGAATTCACATTAAACCAACATACAGAACCAATGCAGGCAGTCCAAGTGTTCTTAAAAACCAAAGTGACGCCTCTGGGGATGGGACCCTCTAAACTGTATGGACCTCCCAAGTCATATTTGGGTGGGGTTCAGTGTTTGATACACATACACTCAGATATTATACTGACTGTCCTTCCATTCCATTGTCCACATAAAACACGTTCTACTCAGGCGCCTGTCCACATAAAGCATGTTCTACTCAGGCGACTACACACACACACACACATACACATATATTGAAATAGGTTGACAGATTTAACATTTTGCCACAAATAAGTTGTACATGAGATTTAATTTACCTCTCCAACCTCTGGACTAGTCTGATTCGGGTGGCTGACGGCTGTATGGGTGCACTTGCTCTCAGTGGTCAGCTGTAGAAGATGAAACAGAGACAAAGGACAATAAAGAGAAAGTCCTGGGAGCGTGACACTAGAGAGGACATTTGACATCTGAATAAAAAAAGAAACCATTCTACAGTTGACAGAAAGACAGAGGAAAACCTTGATTAAAACTCACTGACAACTTTTCTGATATTAACAATCAAGTGCAAGATATTAATAAAAATCTGTCTTTTGTGAGGACATACCTCTTATGTGGTATGACATACCTATATATATATATATAGTAGACCGTGGATTATGAAAACTACACTGATGAACACAGCATTTGATGACTTCATTGTTTTTGTTCTTACATTCTGTAATGGTCAGTATCATCTATGTTTGTGCTGGTTAGGTGGTGCTAACAAAAGCTATAAAAATCATGTTCCACCTGAAGCTTGATGGAAAATGTACAGTATTTTGGTATGTGAAATGTTCTATGGTTAAAGCATTTCTTATATGAGAACTAACAATTTCACAAAGTTAGTTAAATAAAGTCAAGAAGATAAAAACCCTGTTTTTAAATTATTATTTTTTTTAAATAACACTCTACACACTGCACATGATACTTGTCAGGGGCCGTTCTTCGTACGTCGCTAACTCACTTAGCTGGATTTGATTGTTGGGGATTTGGCATGATCTTGGATTGTTTGGTTCTTCGACGCTCATCCTGGACTTGCTGTCATAGCAACAGGTGCGCAATCTTAAGGGCCTGTTCACATATCGCGTCTTTTGCGCGCGCAAGTTCGTTATTTCAAATGTAGGCGCGCGGTATGCGCGCTCATAATGGAAAAAGCTTGCTAAGCTTGGTTCTTGTCACGTGACCTGCGGTGCGCTTGCGGCATTCTGAAAAGTTGAGATGTTTTTATCTCGATGCGGCGCGGACGCGCTTGGAAAAAACGAGCGCGTCGCACCGCGACCGCGTCGCTTCCATTATGAGCGCGCATACCGCGCGCCTACATTTGAAATAACGAAGTTGCGCGCGCAAAAGACGCGATATGTGAATAGGCCCTAAACCTGCTCGGGAGCAGGCTTATTTCATGTTATCAGGATTAGACTGCGGCTTCATAAGCGGAGCTGATACGGGAAGTCCAGCGCAGCGCGATAGTGCACTCTCTGAGATATATATTTTTTCTCGTGACTCGTGAGATTGTCGTTTACATTATTAATTTGTTGGAAACGCACATTTATTTTCGACTTGTCGGAGTCGGGCTTTAACTAGGCTACAGCACAAACTGTTTGCATTGCCCTAAGATTATTTGCGAGTGGCTCTTTCCTTTACACTATTGGAGATGCGGAGAACTTGATGGAAAGTGCTGTCTGTCGTGTCATTCGGAGTTTACCTGGCGCTTTTAGGTTTAAGAAACAGTTTTAGGTTTTTTTTTTTTTGTTGTGGAATTTCCAAGCCACTTAAGACCCAATGTTGTAAAGCATTTTTTTTAAAGCTTTTTTTTTATTTTTTTATTTAGGCTATCATAATTTTTTATGAAGATCATGCAATCATGACCATGGTCCATGCCGATTACAGTATATGTCACTCAGGCTTCACTAACGTGATTGGTAGACTATATAGACTGCCATCAAGGCCTCAATAAGGGGATTATGTGAACAGAAAGGGGGTTCACAATGTAAATGTGCAGCCCAGTTACTATTGTGATTCTTAATATTCCAGATTAGTAATATTATATAAAAAAAAAAAAGAAGGCAATTGACTAAAATCGGTAACCAATGTAGGGATCTCAGAAGGGGTGTAACATGCTCAAACTTTTTACATCCCTTCAGGAATCTCGCTGCTGCGTTTTGAACGACTTGTAGGCGTGAAATTTGAGTCTTAGCAACACCATAATATAGAGAGTTGCAGTAGTCCAGCCTCGATGTTATGAAGGCATGGACAGCGACCTCTAAAGAGGCGTTAGAGAGAAAAGATTTAATTTTAGAGAGAGAGCGTAAATAGAAAAAGCTAGAGCCCACTACAGAGGCAATTTGTCTGTCAAATTTCAGACTATTATCGATCATCACACCCAGATTACGCACTTGGGATGAAATACTCAGATTTGAGAACTCCAAATTTTGAGAGTTTTGTCTACTAGTTTCGGAGGGGCTAAAGACAATAACTTCCGTTTTATCTGAATTTAAAAAAAGGAAATTTTTTGAGAGCCATGATTTTACGTCGTCCAGACACGCGGATAAACAACTAAGAGCATGCTCATTATCGGAGGTCAGAGGCAGATAGATTTGCATATCATCAGCGTAGCAGTGGAAAGAAACATTATGTTTCCTAAAGATAGATCCCAAGGGAAGCAGATAGAGAGAGAATAGAGTAGGTGCAAGAACAGACCCCTGCGGTACACCACAGGTTAGCTTGCGTGATGATGAATTAAAATTTCCTATTTTAACTGAAAAAGTTCTATTGGTTAAAAAAGATTTGAACCACTTTAAGACCATTCCTCCAAGCCCCACATAGGACTCCAAGCGAGAGATGAGAATTTCATGATCGACGGTGTCAAAGGCTGAAGACAGGTCTAGCATAACTAACATGACAGAATCTCCCGAGTCAGTAGCCATTAAAATGTCATTTAGAACTTTTACAAGGGCTGTTTCCGTACTATGCAGTGTTTTAAAACCTGATTGGAAGGTCTCATAGATGTAATTGTTAGTTAAAAACGATTGTAGTTGCAGAGAGACAATTTTTTCCATCACCTTAGAGATCCATATCACAAATGTGAAAGCAAAATGTCCAGGATCTGTGCATGACTTAAGCATTTTCAGAGATTCACATTTATGCACATTATTTGAAAGTGGTAAGAAAAGTTACACAATTAAATATCAAGCTCACGGTATTACATACACTTATGCTGATCCTAACAGAACTGCATTTTTTCATAGGTGATTATGACATGTTCCTGCCTGCAGACAGGTGTTTTATGACCCCATTCCCTGACCCAAACCAGTTACAATGCAGCTCTAGCCAGGACAAGGGCACACAATGAAATTAACTTTGGCTAACTAAAGGGAAGATGTCAGTGTCTGAAAAGTCTGAGGGTTGCACACCTGACAGGGCCTGTGACATTGTTGCATGTGCCATATTACACAACATTGCCAAAAAAACACACTTTTCATTAAATGTTTAATAAAATACAAATATGCTTAGTTCCTTGAGTTTTATTTCAGTTGTTCTTTGTAAAGAAAAGCCAGTGGTCAAGTGCCTGCAACAAGAGATATTAGACACATGCCTCATGCAACAAATAAAAAGGAAAAGTTGGCTATACACTGCCCACCTGTAGGCCTATGTCTCCTCTGTCTGTGCAGACTCTTCTGTAGGCCTTTCTGTAGATGTGGAATCCTGCAACTTATATTGCAGCCATAAAGCATACAAGTATAAATTAAGTAAAGTTATTTATGCACTTGCAGGTAGGCTAGTTCCTCCATATGACAGTTATCTGAGAGGGTTTATTCACTGTCCAGTGCAATGGAAACAAATGGACATTACAAAGTCTTATACTTTATTTATTTTGGAAAGTTAGAAAATGTCCACTTACTGCACATATTTCAGCCACCACTTTCTTGGGAACAGATACAAGTGTTAATATTTTTACATTAACATAAGTTTATCAGTTTTCACTTTCACAAGTCAAAGCAATTCATCACTCAAGATTTAACAGTTGAAATGACTATACGGCCTTAATTTAATGCAGCAAAAATTATTTTACAGTGTAGGCTACTAAGATCTTTTCTTTTCTCAGCCTTTTTCTTGGTTGCTTTTATAATCAGACAACCATTTATTTAACAGTGCCTTTTATAAAAGAGACTATATAACAAAAAATACCATTATGTAGAATATTTTTGTACTTCACTTTTATTTGTTCCCATGTTCTAGTGTGGTGACTCTGACATTACAATGAACAAAGTAATTATGCAATTATTAAAATACAAAAATATAGGCTAATAAGTGATAAAAACATCTAACATGGCCACTTCTAACGGATTTAAATTGTCTGCTACTTTTTGCCAGCCCGCTCTCCTGGCTTTTGCAGACTTTGAGGTGTTCCCTGGCGTTTTAATTAAACATTAAAATTCCGAATAAACTTTGACTATTAGTTCTTGCTCTGCTAAGGAGAAAAACTGAGCGCGCTCTTTGGCCACGCCCACGCTGAGCAGCCAATAGCAGCGTTGCTGATCAATGTTTCTACTATCGATACATATCCCCTTTTAAACTTCGCATGAACGCGCAATTATCTCAGATGACTCAAACCAGCTATACTAATCATATCCGGCAAGTGTGTTCGAAGAACCGAGTTAGCCAGATCATGATTAGCACGATGATATCATCTTGGATGTCTCATTTGATCTCGGATGTTTTAAGCAACGTACGAAGAACGGGCCCCTGGTCTGTTGCCCCTCATGTTTTGCATATTGATCATTGTGGTTGGTTACTATGGTACCAATTAATTTATCTTACAGGTTTAGTACACAAACAGAACATCATAAACACATTACATTTATTTAATGGCCTGAAAGTACACATATTAATGATATCACAGCCTTCCTGTGTCACTGCAACTTCATATTTAAACACAATAATGTTGGGCTACTAAGAAAATATTTAATTCTATAAAACAAACACAATGTCTGTAGTAAAAGTTAAGGCTTTAACTAGCTTCGCCCTGCTCATTAAGCCATGCGGTAGCCACAGCTTATTTTACAGTTTATTTTAAAAACAAAACTACCAAATTTGACCTGCTGGCAATGTTACTTCTGTCCTCATCTCTACCTGGGGCCTGTACCATGAAGGTAGCTGAACAAACTCGGGGTTACAGGATTGGTTTTGAGTTGACAAATCCAAACCGATGCGATCAGGCTTTATTGGTACCATGATGCAGCTCATCAACTTTCTCTGTCAACTCAGGCTTTGATCTTTAAGCTATGATTACTCCACGCGCGCGTGCACATAAAAGAGTGACGTCGACACTGAACAGCCAATCGCGGATAGTAGAGCGAGAGCGTTATATTTTTCCGCTGAGGAGCAAGAGATAATTATTCAGAATTACGATGAATTTAAATATGTATTTCAAGCTCGAAACAATACGGTCTCTGCTGCCAAAGCAAGAGAAGACTGTTGGAGAAAGATTGTGATTGTTAATGTGTAAGTTAAACAAATACGTTCTATATTTATGTAAAATTATGTATAATGTATAGCCTATACGTGTAATAGTAATATAGCCTATTTTTATAATATATAAAAATGTGCATGTACTAAGAAAGATTAATATTCATTGATTTTTAGATGCAACCCCAACTCCAAATGTTCTTGGCAGCAGATAAAGACAAAATATAAAAATATAATTCAAAGTGGTGAGTATTTACCACAATCTTTTATTATTTTTGTGAACATTTTATCACAAACACTTGTTTGCAGCAAACAGAAATAAAGAGTTAAATTCAGAAAACCAGAATACACTGGCGGAGGAGTTGGCTCTGAGTAGGCAATAAGGGGCGGCCGATTATGGATGGGATTACAGGTGCTGTACAATCTGACCCTGGTGCTGGCTCCTCTAAGCAAGTAACACTGGGTGTGCAATACATTACCACTTTTTTAAGTTGTAAATATGGCTGACTGTATGTTCTGCAGTAGAGGGAAATACAGTGTCCCTGTTGAAGCCAGCACACACACACACAGTCTCCCACACAGAGGTCAGTATGCAGCAGACACACCAAACATAACCTGCTTTACAACAGTTATGCTTTACTTTGGCCTATTTTTATTTATTAGGGTGGAGGAAATGATGAAGATACTCTGTCTGTGTGTTCTCAGACAGTTGCTGATGTGAATGCACTAGGCTTTTTATTATGGCAAACATTTAAATGTGTGGCATAAAAAAGGGACTGGCCCTTACACATCTCTTTTATTGTAGGATTTTTCACAACCTGCCCCAGAAACTGAGGCCTCTACCTCAATGGGCTTCAGAAGAAATGTGTAAGGATTTAAAACCCTTGACATAAATTACAGTCAGTCCTGTGTTTGTAGGAAGTCAAGGAACTTTTTGTGATTTGATGAGCCTCCAGAAAACTTGTAATGATCATGTTTGTGGTGGAATTATGTTTCAGGTGGAAACAGACTCAGTCAGGGCCCTGTACAAAAGGAGACTTGAACTAGACTGCACACTAGGAGACTTGAACTAGACTGTTCACTAAAGGAGACTTGAACTAGACTGCACACTAGGAGACTTGAACTAGACTGTTCACTAAAGGAGACTTGAACTTGACTGGACACTAAAGGAGTCTTGAACTAGACTGTTCACTAAAGGAGACTTGAACTAGACTGCACACTAAAGGAGACTTGAACTAGACTGCACACTAAAGGAGACTTGAACTAGACTGCACACTAGGAGACTTGAACTAGACTGTTCACTAAAGGAGACTTGAACTAGACTGCACACTAGGAGACTTGAACTAGACTGTTCACTAAAGGAGACTTGAACTAGACTGCACACTAAAGGAGTCTTGAACTAGACTGCACACTAAAGGAGTCTTGAACTAGACTGCACACTAAAGGAGTCTTGAACTAGACTGGACACTAAAGGAGACTTGAACTAGACTGGACACTAAAGGAGTCTTGAACTAGACTGCACACTAAAGGAGTCTTGAACTAGACTGCACACTAAAGGAGTCTTGAACTAGACTGCACACTAAAGGAGTCTTGAACTAGACTGCACACTAAAGGAGTCTTGAACTAGACTGCACACTAAAGGAGTCTTGAACTAGACTGCACACTAAAGGAGCTGGAGATCAATTGGAGATCAAACAGCTGGATAAAACTGATCTCAGTATGTGAACTTATTTAACCAAGTAACACTTTAGTATGAATATTTATTAATGCAAATTTGTCTTGCTCTCTTTCTCCCTCTCATCCCACAAAACCAATAAAACAGTTTGAGACCTATATCTGCAGTTTCAATGTGCTTTTATTAAGTGTAATATTGTATGGTGATTGCATCTACATCTGCACCAGTTGGGTGGTCCGCTCTGGTGACTCTGAAGCGCCGAACACAGTTGAAACGTGCCTTTAGGATGCCAAAGGTCATCTCTATCTTCACTCTGGTTTAACTGAGGGCCACACTGAAGCGGTGCTGTGCATGGCCCTGTCTGAGGGTCATGATAGGGGGTTATAGGTTTTTCTATCTCAGTTCAAATTAACAGTGTTGTGTACTGTACCAAATTTAACTTGCTTTCCTCAAAGCGCTGACACAACAAAGACTCATGGAAAATTCGTGAGTCAAGCACTGGAGCCAGGCCATTTAGCATCCAAACTTGTGATCATACGTTCATGACCACCACAAGTCGTCTGTAGATGAAATGTTTAGTAGATCATTGTTATATCTGTTAATGTTACTATTAATTTAAAGATTCATCTCACAGAAAATAATCATTCACATATCCACATCATGTCTACCTGAACATTAAGGCTGTGATAGGATTTCCTATTAACATAATCTGCCTCATGTTCCCCTAGAGCAGTGGAGATTGGAGCAATTATAGACTGCATACATGTTGCAATGACTCTAGGGAATCATATCATAAGATTAGCAGAATAATAATAAAAAAGATTTAAAATAATTCTTAATGTTGCACCCCTGGAAAAGGGGAAAATAGACATAAATAAAATGAGACGACACGAACTCGCTGTTGTCTGTGCGCCAGCTGTATTGACTGTGACAACTCATTTCTTTCTTTTTCAAAACAACATAATAGAAAATTGAATGTATACATCAATACATTAGTTCACATTAGTATGCAGACAAAATCAGCAATGTATAACACTGTATCACAACAGTCATCATAACTGTAATTTAAATACATTTTTATAACTTCACATTTTTATCACTGTGAATTAGTATAAGCATTAAACCTGCGTTTTTTTCACATTTAGTACTGTATCAACTTTTCTACAACTTCTTTGACACTAAAATAAAATGGAACACTATTTCAGCAGTCACTTATCAATAAACAGATTAACCATGAAATACAGAAAACAACATGGACTATGTTCCACATAACATTTGCTCATTTGTTTCAAACCATTTCAGTAAATAAAATGGATAAGATACACTCAGTTTAACCCAGTTTCCTCGTGGTTAGCATGTCAAACACACGATAATTAAACCATCAAATCTCACATTTTCATATATGTTCAGGAGAAATAATGAGCTTTACAACCACTGTATAGTTTTACCTCACAACAGAAATGAATTTATAAATAGTCTATACCTGGAAAAGGGGAAAATAGACATAAATAAAATGAGACGACACGAACTCGCTGTTGTCTGTGCGCCAGCTGTATTGACTGTGACGCAAAACATAGAGTGTGTCAGCTACTGCCTGCAGCCTTTGGTTTCCCCCTAGTGGACATTTCCTCAATTACACTTTATTTTTCTCTAGTATAAATCATATTGATTTTAACCACACTACATACTCCCCCTCACAATTAGATGTTGTCCCAACATCTTGCTGTTAACTTAGACTTTAATATGTGGACTATGCTGCTTTTACTACATCTGAGCCTGTATTAAGCCAGTCTATCCCTGATATCCGTATGCAAGATATGGGTAAGGATTATAAAATGGCCCTGGGCTTGACCATGATGTAAATGTTTGGTGTCCAAGGTAAGGCATATTCTGATACTTCTGCTGAACTTCACAACTACAACTTATATTATGGACACTGGGAGTACCAAGGTGATCATAAGTGAACAGTCGAGGGGCACGTCTTTCTCTCTGAGGTCTAGATTGTCTCTCAACTGTTGTCAAATCATTGCATTGCTCAGGTGATAATGTGTTCTCGTCATGTTCCTCTCCTTGTCCAGTTATCAAAGGATCCTCAGTTTGAATCAGTTCCTCATCACAGTCCTCTTCACCTGGGCATCCGTCCTCTGGTGGCCCAACAGCGTCCATCTGATCTCCGATTTCGGCAATATTCTCGATCTGCTTGGCCAGTCCGCTCGTCCCCCTCTCTAACTCGTCAGCACCTTCGTTGCACCCTTCTCCACTATGCTGTTGGTTTTGTGAGTAATAAAGACAACATTCATCCTCATCCTCTTCATCTCTATCAGTTTCAACAATGTCACTCCTCTTTTTGTAGTCCTTTGTCAACCTTTTCTCTAGGTTAGCATCTTTGTTGGATTGTCCTTCCACTGGCAAGTGATCGCATGAAAGCAAGAGATTACGGTGTAGGATTCTAGACCTCCCCTTTCCCAGTTCAGGCTTGACTTCATAAATTGGGAGGTTTTCTTTTACTTGCCTCACAACAGTGTGGATGGTCTCTTCCCAATGATTACGCAATTTACCCGTACCTCCTCTTGGCGTCAGGTTCCTAACAAGTATGCGGTCACCTGGATACAAGGTTGTGCTCCTCAGTTTCTTATCGTAATACTTCTTACTCCGTCCTCCTGCCTTCTCCATATTTTCCCTTGATATTTCATATGCTTCCCGCATCTGTTCCTTCCATCTCTTCAGATATTCCTGCTGGCTTACTGTACCAGTGCTTTCTTCCAAACCAAAGAGAAGGTCAATTGGCAGTCTGGGATGTCGTCCATAAAGAAGATAGAAAGGTGAGAACCCTGTGACCTCACATTTAGTACTATTGTATGCAAAGATCAGTTTATTCAGGGATTCCTTCCAGTTCGTCTTCTGCTTGTCCGTCAGTGTTTTGAGCATTTGAAGTAAGGTCCTGTTAAATCGCTCTGTCTGACCATTCCCTTGCGGGTGGTATGGCGTCGTTCTGGAACTGAGGACACCGCAATTCTTTGTTAGCTGAGCTAAAAGCTGATTTTCAAATTCACCACCCTGGTCATGGTGTATTCGCTTTGGAAATCCGAATCGCAGGGCATAGTCATTAAACAGACGATCAGCTACTGTTTTTGCAGACTTTGACGTTGTAGGGTATGCCTGCGCAAACCGTGTAAAGTGGTCGACTACCACTAATATATATTCATATCCCCCCTTACATTTATCTAAATGCAGAAAGTCTACCGATACAAGTTCAAAGGGCTGTGTTGTGATGATGTTGGTAAGAGGGGCCCGTGTTTCTTTACAAGGCTTCTTTTGCTTTAAGCAAGGACAGCTTTTTGCAACATAATGTTCGATTTCTTGTTGCATATGAGGCCAAAAGAAACGGTCTCTGATTAGGGATGTTGTACGGTCGATGCCTTGGTGACCCATCTCATTGTGCAATTCTTTCATTACAACTGTCTTGTATCTTTCAGGTAGAACCAATTGGTTCCTTGTAGATGTTTTCCGCTTCAAGATCCCATCTTCATCTACATAGAGCTTCTCCCACTCCCGAAGAAGACATCTACTCTTAGCGGTGAGAGACTTAATTTGGTTTCCACGAGGCCTCACACTGGTCAGTTTACATTTGATTACAGGTCCAATATGCAAATCCTCTCGTTGGGCCTGTTGAATCTCATTCCCAGGAATAGAACTATTTACACCCCCATCTGATGGACATGGAGGATCAGATACTACCCACGATGAAGTATCTTCCTGTACTTCCACTGCTTGAGCAGTCGCTGCAATACAGTCTGATAACAATTCCTCTGTATATTGTTCCATCATCTCTTCGATGTTTAGAGGCAATCGTGATAAGCTGTCAGCATCTGCATTCTCTCGACCTGGGCGATATTTTATTGAAAAATGGAAGTCGGCTAGCTCAGCTACCCACCTACAACCAGTTGCATTCAGCTTCGCGCTGGATAACACATACGTGAGAGGATTATTATCGCTGAAGACTGTGAATGTCGGTGCGTAGTATAGGTAGTCTCTGAATTTCTCAGTCACTGACCACTTGAGGGCGAGAAACTCTAATTTACCCGAATGGAGATGGTAGTTTCGTTCAGCAGTCGTGAGTGTCCGAGAGCCATACGCTATTACACGGAGCTTACCATTCTGCTTTTGGTATAATACTGCCCCCAGGCCTTGGTTTGAGGCATCCGTATGAAGAATAAAGGGCAACGAAAAGTCTGGGAAGCCGAGGATAGGTGGTTCGACCAGATGGTTGATCAATATCTCCAAAATCTCTTGGTGCTCAGCTTTCCAAACGATTGGTTGGTTAGAAGGCACTCCTCTATTTTTCAGTCTGCTTTTTCTTGATTTTTGGCACATCTTTCCCTCTTCTTGGGTGCCCTTGAGTAGGTCATATAGTGGTCCAGCAATCTTTGAGAAATCCTTAATATATTGTCGGTAGTAACTTAAGAGCCCCATCACAGTTCGCAGCTGCCCAACGGTGGTCGGTCTCTTTTCCTTCCAAGCTTGCACAGCCTCCGTATCAGCTGGGTCCACTTTGCTACCTTCAGCAGAAACCATCCTTCCAAGATAGCGGATTTCTTTTTTGAACATTCCACATTTACTGGGTTTCAGTTTTATTCCATACCGTCTAAGCTGCTGCAGTACCTCCCGCACATGGTGGACATGGTCTTCAAAGGACTTGCTATAGACTAGTATGTCATCAAGATACGGCACACATATCCGGTCTCTCAAATTCTCCAGGCATTCCTCCATACACCTTTGAAATGCAGCTGGAGCATTTGTCAGGCCAAAGGGAATTCTTATCCACTCATATAACCCCCATGGAGTTATGAATGCGGTCAGGGGTCTACTCTCCTTTGCCATAAACCCTTGATGATATGCTTTGCCCTGATCTAATAGTGAAAACCACGAATTCCCGCCCAGGTTGTCGAGGATATCTTGTACTCTGGGAATTGGCTGACGATCAGGATGGGTCTTTTTATTCAGTTCCCTGTAATCCACACAAAGGCGTAGGCTTCCATCCTTTTTCCTAACGCAGACTACAGGTGATGCATAAGATGATGTTGATTTTGATATCCAGCCCTGAGCAATCAGGTCATGAAGGTAATCTTTTACTTCCCTATACAGCGGCTTAGGCACGGAGATGTATGAACGTGCAACAGGAATTGTGTCTTTTAGAGATATTTTCAGTGTTAGATTTTCTATGCACCCAATGTCATCATCTGATTTGGAGAATGACAGACATTCCTCTCGTAACATTTTGTGTGCTATTTCTTTTTCAGGCTGACTCAGATGACTCAAATCCACCGGGGGGTCCCAAACATCACTGGTAAACTCAACGATGCTCGTTTGGATGGAAGTCACTGATGGACGTATGGACTGGCTTGACTGATCAAATGATGTGGACGGATAAACAGCTTGTACCCCCTGTGCTGTTCCAATGACTGTTTTACTACACAGGACAATGTCATGATCCGTTGGGTTCCGAGCATCAAGCATGATGTATGGTGATGCCCCCCCTTTCACCTGCACAAGTGTTTCCTGGAACTCAAGCCCTTCTGCCCATTTTGGATCAACATCAGGTTCAAACATTAAAGTTGTGTCCTCCTTCAGAGAGCTCATCTTTATCCGACACTCAACCTGCAGAGAGGTACGCTTCGGAATTAACACCTTTTCTCTAGGAGTCCTCACCACATATTCATATGAGTTTTCTGCCCTGACACTTTCTATAAAAGCTTTAATGTGGCTTGTCTCTAATCTTGGGAATGTCATCTTCACTATTCTCTTTAACTGTTCTCCGCATTTTGGATCTGTGCTTTCCCCTGAGTGGTTAGTCACTATGAGCTCTATAGCGTTGTAACCAATAATAGGATGGGAGAGGTGTTTTCCCTTTGTTACTAGAATGGGAATGATGGAATCGCTGCTATCGCTGTTTTCTCCTGGCAACCGAAATGTGACTTCTATCCATCCCACATAAGGGATACCCTGTCCGTTGGCTGCAACTATCTGAAGTGTGTCAGATGCATCAATTATCTCGGAGACAAGCCTCAGCTTCACATCAGGTAATACCTTATTTTTCCACCACTCGTCAATGATACAAACTTGAGAACCCGTGTCCCACAATGCTGTTGTTTTTACTCCATGGATATAACAGTCAATGAGACACTGTTTTCCCACTAAAGTGGCCACACTCAATGTTTTGTTTGTATTTGTTCTCGTTTTCACCCTTGATTCTTGCATATCTTGGTGTTCATTTCGCTTACATTCTTTCTTATGTTCACTCCAGTGATGAGTCTGACATAACTTAGAGCAGTAAAGAGACTTATGGCATGATGTACAGAGTCTTAAAGTATGGGAATCCCCCTTCACGCCACAACACGCGCACTGTTGGTGGGACATTAACACCTGGCAGGTCACCTCCTGTCCCATGGAAGTAACCCTCCCTCGTTTAAACGATCATCTCTGGGTGAGTTTGTTGTTCTTGCTCTGCAGCCTGCCAGGAAATGCTCACTGCTTCCACATCTGTAACAGTGTGTACAATAAGTATCAATTTCACTCTGTTGGCAGTTTAAACATCTCCTAGGCTGACCCCTTGGTTGCATGAAATGACGTTGAGGAGCAAATCCTTGTTGAAATTGAGCAGTCCTTCCTCTCTGTCCTGGGCTGTATTTTGGCCAATACGGAGGAGATGAATACTTAAACTGATTAGCTGGTATGTCGTCTTGTAAACCAGGTGAAGACAAATTCTGTGCTGCACTGGCTTGAGGCAGTTGAATCGACTCTCTGATTTGTGACACTTCAGCACTAAGGTTCTTTAGTAGCGCCATGTCTGATTTGATTTCTCTGAGTTCATTTAGCAAGTCAGGACTGTGTTTACTCTGCTTTTCCTGAAGTAACATTTTCCCTTTCTTCTCTGCAGGGGCTGGAACATCACTGTATTCAACGGTGTGCACCATCGGCCGATGTTGAACTGCAGTTTTCTTTTTACTTTGTCTTTCTGCCTCGGTCATGCATGCAATATTCAATTTCTCTAACAAAAGTTCATCACTCACGTCTGTTTGTTGCAGGTATGGCTTGAGGTCACCCCTGATGTAATCGTTTTGCAGACCGGTAAGAACTGTATGGAGAAACATATTTTGCACCAGGATAGGGTCGTACTTAAGGCTAGACTCAGCCTCCTGTGATGCAAAAAGAATTTTCTGCCTCAGATCTAATGCACGAATGAGAAAGTTCTGAGGGGTTTCTTTGCTGTCTTGGGCCTCTGACATGAGTTGTTTGTACAGTTCGGTAGCGCCCTTCTCCTGATAATGTGAGCGAAGGATTCTTCTCAAGGTAGGTAACGTTAAATTGCCTTTGCCCTCTAAGTAACTGCGTAGTTGCATGCCAGGCGCGATTGCTTTGATGACTGCATGTACTATTTCGTGTTCAGGGACGTTTTTCTTTATTCCATTTTCAATCTGATGAGCCATGCTAGAGAAACTAAGTTTATCTTTTTGTCCTGGTTCTCCAATTTGGCCCGCTATTTTAAACTCTCTTTGCCACATAAATGGTTGGGCGAGATCTCTTATTGGATTACTGTTCTGGTTTGTTTGATTCACTGTCTTTACTTCATGTTTTGTTTCACTTTGTGTTTTCTGTAGTGATAATTGTAAAGCTAACTGCAGTGCTTCAATCTGTTTTTGCAGCATTTCCTGTTCTGACACCTGAGCTACTTGTTGCGGCTCTACAGAATTCTGAATTGCAGGCTGAATTGGTAGTTGAATTTCAACAATTTTGTCTTTCAGGTTAAGGAGGAGAGACATACCTTGGTCTTCAAGTTCCTCTACCTCATCTCTTTCTATATACTTCACAATGTGTGCAATTAGAAATGAACGACTTTTCCCCAAAACATTCTCATGTTCGGTACCAAAGATATGTAGAAAGTTACACACTGCAATCAACTGATCACTATTCAGTGTATAAAGTGTCCCAACTACTTCAAGTTTCAAGTCCTCTAGCGTCTCCATGTTGGTTGTGAATAAATGGTCAGTGTCAGTGTAAAACAGAATGTCTACTTGGGCAGGAAGAACTTGCAGCTTCTCCTGGTTAGCATAAGTAACCTCAGATTACCAGCACTTCTGCCCGTCTGGTCGTGAGACTATACTGCACACCGCCGACCTTCTATCGTGATGGTTGTTGTTGCAAGGTGGAATGTTGTCGTCTGGCACTACATCGATCGGCAGGACCATGGACCATCCATATCCTCGCTGGGGCCTCCAAAATGTTGCACCCCTGGAAAAGGGGAAAATAGACATAAATAAAATGAGACGACACGAACTCGCTGTTGTCTGTGCGCCAGCTGTATTGACTGTGACAACTCATTTCTTTCTTTTTCAAAACAACATAATAGAAAATTGAATGTATACATCAATACATTAGTTCACATTAGTATGCAGACAAAATCAGCAATGTATAACACTGTATCACAACAGTCATCATAACTGTAATTTAAATACATTTTTATAACTTCACATTTTTATCACTGTGAATTAGTATAAGCATTAAACCTGCGTTTTTTTCACATTTAGTACTGTATCAACTTTTCTACAACTTCTTTGACACTAAAATAAAATGGAACACTATTTCAGCAGTCACTTATCAATAAACAGATTAACCATGAAATACAGAAAACAACATGGACTATGTTCCACATAACATTTGCTCATTTGTTTCAAACCATTTCAGTAAATAAAATGGATAAGATACACTCAGTTTAACCCAGTTTCCTCGTGGTTAGCATGTCAAACACACGATAATTAAACCATCAAATCTCACATTTTCATATATGTTCAGGAGAAATAATGAGCTTTACAACCACTGTATAGTTTTACCTCACAACAGAAATGAATTTATAAATAGTCTATACCTGGAAAAGGGGAAAATAGACATAAATAAAATGAGACGACACGAACTCGCTGTTGTCTGTGCGCCAGCTGTATTGACTGTGACGCAAAACATAGAGTGTGTCAGCTACTGCCTGCAGCCTTTGGTTTCCCCCTAGTGGACATTTCCTCAATTACACTTTATTTTTCTCTAGTATAAATCATATTGATTTTAACCACACTACATTAACATGTATTGTATAGTACATTTGTGAAATTTGCTTTTTGAAAAAAAGAAAAAAAAAGTGTTCATGTGATGTCACCCTATCAATATATCTTACCGGCAATTTTATAAAAGCCCTCTTTTATGGACATGGTCGATAAATGTCCGGGGAACACTATTAATGAAACTATTCACTCCTGCAGAGCGAGGACCCTTGCGAATGGTTTGACAAACCGTGTTTTCCCCCAGCTTCTGTGCGTCACCCACCGTGCAAGAATGTAGCCACTTGCAAAAAAACGCATGTTCAGGTAAGTGCATGAATTCGACGTGTTAAATTCTTTATGTGCGGCTCAAGAAGTTCGCAAAGATAAGACATTGCTTCCGCGGAAAATCTGTATCTTTCATACAAATAACTATCAGGAAAGGCAAGGGGATTTTGTCTGGCTAAAAACTCTTTCTTTACGAAGTGCTCGTCTAATAATTTGCGCTGAGATGTCACAGGATTTGGAAGAAAAGGTGAAGTCATTGCAACAGACACTGGGAATAAGTTACGTCACCTATATGTTTCTTTGCTCTCAGCTGATTGGTCAAACTTCAGTCTGAGATCTTGAATCCAGAACATAACCTGCCCCGGAGCAGGTTAGCCGTGCAGCGTAAGATACCATGGCAACGAACACCGATTAAAGCCGAGCTACTTTCATAGTACCTAAAACCCAGAGTTGGCGGAAACTAAGCTGAAACATAGCCGGCTAGCCACCTAATCCGGCTTCATGGTACAGGCCCCTGATGTCCTCCACCTCTTTAGCCTGAGGCTTAATGAGCAGGACATGTTGATAGCCACTCAAGCTAGCTCAGCTAACATTGTGGTAAATATATAGTATTTTACAGTAATTGTAAGTTACAAGTTACAATTTCTTGCAAATAGGAAACACTTCATGCAAAAATGCAACTATATTTATAAATATAATTATTACCTGTATGTATTTAATTCAGTAAATCCAACCACGTCGAGCTGACACTTCCGAGGTGTGGTCCATTAGGTATTTAATTAGCGACAGCTGGGCCATGTGCTGTGGGCGGAGCTTCCCGTCGACTTCCGTTTGTTACCGCCCACGTGCGCAAACCAGCCAATCACAAGACGGCCTGCCAAAATGCACCGTGTGTATCAGAAATGTGTATGAAACTGCAATATATAACCCAGCTGTGGGGTCACTGTTCTATACACTGGGATACACTCAAAATCAGGTCAAGTGGTAAATAAGGACTTTCAAAGAAAAAGAGAATTTATGTTGTTCAGACACTAACAAATGCAGTTACACTCTTTGATTTATGAGGACCTTGGCATATTTTTGTATTACCCTTAGGTCCGGGGAGCCCAGGTGAAAATGTCCTGCGTGTTGTCTGTGTAAACCACATATCCCAACACACACACACACACACACACACACACACACACACACACACACATATATATAGACAGACATATATAGGCTATAGACAAATTATATCCAAGAATAGCTGAAGACTTGTTTTTTTCTGGCAGTTTACACCAGCACACATACAACAATTCTTAAAAAAAAAAAAAAAAAGGACAGCTAAATAGCTTGAGGTGACATTGAACTCTATAGTTTTGAGATAATGGCCAGACTTGATTGACAAGTGGCTCTAAGTCCATGAAGAATGTTGGGACCCACTGTTTTCACCAGTTTTATTCTCTCTCTTTCTCTCTCTCACTCGTTTGTTCCGTTTACACAGAGAAGAAAAGACTCTCTTACTGGGTTCTTCAAAGTGAGCTCAAGTGAGCTTAAACTTTTAAATTCAGACCATTTAACATCAGAAATGCAACTTCAGCTCTGGACTGCATATTTTTGAACACTTGTGTCATCAATTACTCACCCTCATGCCGTTATAAATTTGTTTTGACTTAAATTGACTTTCTTTTGTGAAAAAAACAAAGGAAAATGGTCTGATAATCTTCCCCTCTGCTGTAGCTCTCAAAATCTCAGTCATATTTGCATACATTCAAATAAGGCACTTAAAGATGCATCCTTGCTGTACGGGTGGCGAGCAAATGATGACCATATTAATTTTTGAGTTAGTGAATTTGAGTACCCTTAATCAAATAAAATGCATCAGTAAGTCAAGGTTCCTATGTTACATTACAATCTGTTAACAAAAGTTTACATAAATAAGTGTGACAAATATGCCAGAATGATCCTTTCTGATGATAATCATACGCCTACAGAATAAATGCGAGCCTTGCATAGCAATCTGGTTGTTGGGAGACTTCAAACACTTAGGCTACAGTATGTAATTTAGGATTATAAAATATATTAATATAAATTAATGAGGTTCACAAAAGTAAATAATTAAAGATTGGTGATGTTAACAAATACTTTTCATTGAATAAATTGTGTAGGGAAAAAATCATTTGTAATAATTAAATGAGTTATTGGTTCAGCCAATCAGAATTCTGTTGATAGGAACCGCCCACTTGCTGACTGGGCAGATTGCGCAAGACCGGAGAATGGAGAAGGCTGAGAGAAATTTTGTGATCAAGAAAATCAAAATAACTGAGTAAAACTTTGAAAATAGTCTTTAAATCTCTTCAAATTAGTTGAAAGAGGAAGATATTGAGTGGATTCTGTAGTCATTTTACTCCTGCGACGATCGATGGGTTGGTGTCAAATTGCTTCACATGCACGTCGCTGTGATGTGCACGTGCCTGAAAAGAGATATGTTTATTAGCAATATAATATTGTAAAACCTTGAAATAATTACTTTGTATGTTAAAGGTAGGGTATGGGATTTGCAAAACGGCCGGCAGATTTTGAAAATACACAACTCAAATGGTCCTACCTTCTTTCCTCCAACGCTGGCCCTGACTCCACCCATTCATGTGGAGGGAGGGAGGGAGGGAGGGAGGGAGGGAGATTGGTACGACCGTTTGATTGACGAACTTACTGTCCAATGATTCTAGGTGGTCTTGGAAATGATTGGCTGGAGTTTTTCGAGTCCTGCCCGTTCCACAGATGATTAAATTGCTTAATTTTCATTTCAGTGCTTCTAACTCAGTGGCTGTAAGTGGGTTAGGAATAGGATTTCAAGTGATTTTGAAAAAATTGACAAAAAAGAGAATCACATACCCCACCTTTAATTTACTGGTATGTTGAGATACTTACCTAATGTGATACCATTGTTGGCTAAATGCAGTGGTGCATTTCTGGCCTTTTAAACAGGTCAGGTTTTTTTCCCTGAGTGGAGTTGATTTTCGTTGATGGCAAGCCAGCCTAATCGGACACTGGAAGAGAAAGAAGAAAATTCATCAGGACCAAGAGAGCATCTTGATTTAATTTTTTTCCTGCTCAAGTTAAAATTATTCATGCACAGACACTGTGTTTTTCCATACGGGACTAAGAACTGAGAGAACTAATGGAAGGAACTGATATCAGTGAGTGACTGAACAACTTGAAATTGAACCTATCGACGACGCGTGCGTGCGTGATATTACAAAATTGTGTTTGAGTCTGAACAGATTTTTGTCATTCTACTGTTGGGTACATGGTAAATGTATTTCTAGTGGGAAACTGACAGTGATTTGCTCAGTGATTTGTTCTTTTATTTCTCTTCATTGTATATAGCCTTCAGTAAATTAAGGCTAAGTTCCTTTTTTGTGGACAAAGTGAACTTTGGAGCGCTTAGGGGCTCAAAAATAAGTGTCATTTGGAACTCTTTTATCAAAAAAATATGTTGATAATGATTAGTTATGCCAAATGATAGTTTGGCATGCATGGGATTGTGTGTCCATAGTGAGAGAGAAATACTTTTATTATAGAAATGGCTATTTTTTATTCTATTCTTTAATCCACAAATAAAATAGGTTTTTATACCTGCTCAAGTACTTCTTGATGAGTTTCTTCTGTATTAAGGCGAGACACTACAGGTGAATAGGGTAAAATTGTTAACTTACAGATATCACCATCAAACTTTACCAGTTGATTACTCACATGAATAGGAGAAAAAATGCATTGCAAGTTTTTTGTAATTTTATTTTTAAATATGCTAATGAGGCTATATCTAATTAAATATGCGCTAATTTGCATATATTTTGAAGTGACGAATCTGACCATTGAAAAAAACAAGGTTCAAAATTAGTTTTGCATTTTGTTGATATATTCAATGAAAAGACATGTTCAGAGGGGATTGAATCAACAAATCCCTCTGAACAAATCTTCACAATATAGTTAGGAATACGACTGTAAAGTTTGGTGTATGTAGGTGCTACAGAAGCGGAAAATCGTCACTAGGAGTGTGAGAAAAAACTCATTTTGAGAAAACGGCCTTTAAAGATTTTTATGGCAAAATTCCACTAATTTCTATTGAAAGCCATGAATTACAGACAAAATATGCTTTAGGTCCAAGTAAAATCCATCTATCACACTGTTTAACATCCAAAACTCATTATTGCTTCATCCATCACTGATCATAACATCCAAAACAACACATCAACAATCCATCACACAGGTGGAATGAAAAAAACTAAATACCGGTATATCACTGTCCCTCAGGCAGACACATATTTAGCTGTCAGTGGAGCTGCTGTACCCTAGGAGAACTTCCAGCTTCTTTTCTGGTGCTAACTTTGGGAAGTTTTATTCTTTTGGCTATTTGTCCAAGGTGTAAATCACTTAGTGAAGATACTTTTTCCCAGTGGAGGAAGTGCATCTCTGTCTGACCCAGTTGGTGGTCACTGAGCCTGTATTTAGTCAGGATCTGTCTCTTCTTCTCTGACAGTGTGCAGATACTCTGTCAAATAAAAATTTAGTCTACTTTGTTTGCTTTCTCCAATGTTCTAAATATTGATATTTTGAATGATTCATAATTAGTTTTGTTCTGTTGAGTTGTTTTGAACCAGTGCTGAAGGGAGCCTGGTTGGTTAGCTTCACCATCAGCTGACTGAGGCGACTGTTTTCAGGATTTGGCTTGTGGGTTTTAAGTGCTTTGAAATGTAATGTGTCTTTTTGACTTACATTTAGATGTGTTCAAAATGTTACAGCTTGTTCGTAACTAGGGATGTGCAGAGCAGCCAGTATTTGTATCTGTATTTGTATTTGTTAAGGGGGAAAAAGTATTTGTATTTGTATTTGTATTTGTATTCGAGTAAAATTAAAAATAGGCGTAAAAATTGCGGGGGGTTTTTGCGTTACACTTCTAATTTACGCTATAGTCTAAGTATTCTTTAATTAAATCTATTATAATAATTATGGATATGGAAATATTGGTTGATATTTTTCCATAAATCCAGTAATGAACATGTAACAAGGAACATCATTGAAAGAAAATAACATAACAGCCATTACCTCATCCATGGTTAAACCAACAACTAATAAATACCATTTGTGAACAACATTATGAACCCCACCACCACCCGTCCTTGTTGGAGGACGCTGAACCGACAGAATGAAAATGTAACAAGGAACGTCATTGAAAAGAAAATAACATAACAGCCAACTCATCGATGGCTAACCAACAACTAATAAAATACCATTGTGAACAACATTATGAACCCCACCACCACCCGTCCTTGTTAGAGGACGCTGAACAGACAGAATGAATAACAAGGAACATCATTGAAAAGAAAATAACATAACAGCCAACTCATCCATGGTTAAACCAACAACTAATAAAATACCATTGTGAACATTATGAACCCCACCACCACCCGTCCTTGTTGGAGGATGCTAACCAGACAAAATAAAAACAAATAATACTTCAAAGAACTGTTCTTTTTCTGAAATAACTTCTTTCTAATGCACAGAATTCCAAGAACTAAACTTTATCAACTCCTGACTTGGAGATCTGGCAGAACAAAAGTTGTATTATAGATAATACTCTTACGTATAAACTAAAAGATACAGCCCTGCTATTTTAAACTTTCTGCCAAAAAAAAAAACAGACACAAAGGTTTTTTTGTTTTTATGTTTTATTTAAATGTTTTTTTTTTAATGTTTTATGTTTTTTTTATGTTTTAATTTTTTTTTATGTTATCCATAACTTAACCATATTTCACTTGGAAGAAGATATCTTCTGCCAACATATTCTCAGTTAAATTTCTCCATGTTGTATTTTGTGAACACAAGCTCCTCCACATGTGAGGGGAGCAGTCTGGAGCGATGTGGGGACACAATATCTCCTGCTGTGCTAAAGATCCTTTCAGAGGAGACACTTGTTGGGGGGCAGGTGAGATATTTCATTGCCACATGAGCCAGAGCTGGCTGTGGCTGCATCATTTTTGACCAGAAGGTCACTGCAGGATCTGAGGTCAGTGATTCAGTGCTGTCCTCAGCTAAGTAGCTCTCAACTATCTTGAGGGAGGTCATATCACCAGATGAGTCAGATTTGGCTTTTGGTTTAGCAAGATTGTGCATTGCCCCCCAAAAGAGGCTTTTTTGCCCACTGGTCTCACTCTCAACTGAGGATGAACTGGCATCTTCAGGTACCCCAGAAACATCATCCGCTTGGAGTTCTGCATCCACCTCTGCAGCCACATCTGCCTTGAGCCTGTCAAACTCTGATGTACTAAGTAGTGACATGGGCAAGCTCTTGAATCGGGGATCCAGTAAGGTAGCTTTAAAGTAATGAGCAGAGGGGTCATCAAAGACAGCCTGGAAGCGCTGAGCCAACTGAGACTGCAATGTGGTCACCATTTTAAGAGCCCCTGGAAGAGCCTGTACATCCGCATGCACATTTAAGTTTGTTAATGCACTCTTGAGAGCCTGCACACAAGGGATAACAGAAGACAGAGAAGCCACATCCTCACACACAGTGCGTGTTGCCTCCTCAAATGGTTGTAGTATTTTCACAGTGGCCTGCACTAGTTCCCATTGATGGTGTGACATTACACCTCCCAGATCCATCTCTGCACTCAGGGCAGTCAGTGATCGTCTCTGCTCCAACAGCCGCTGGAGCATGTGGAAGGAGGAATTCCACCTGGTTGACACATCATGCACCAAAGTGTTCTTGGGAAGGCCAAGCTCTTCCTGGATTTTGTGAAGTTTGTTCACAGCTTTGTTTGATCTGTGTACAAACCCAGTGATCCTGCAAGCAATCAATATCACATTGGTCACTCCCCGGCACTCCTTTAGAGCAGCTGTTACCACTAGGTGTAAGTTGTGAGCCATACACCTAATGTGCACATAGTTACCATCAGCCATTGCCTTAACCATGTTAGTGGCATTATCTGTGACAAAATACTCTACAGAAAATTTCGCTCCAACATCATCTTGCCATTGTTTCACAATGGCCTGGAGGTGATATAGAATGTTGGCTGCTGTGTGATCTTCATTAAGAACCTCCATCTTGAGAAGTGCTGTCACACGTTTATGTTCATCTATTCCTTGTGGACTCTGTTTGCATTCTATCCAGTGGCCAGTGAGAGAAAGATATGCATTTGTGGAAAATTTGCTCGTCCAGATGTCAGACGTGCAGTGCACAAATTTCCCTTCAATTTTTGAGAGAGCTTCTTTTACTTTTGTTTTCGCATCTTGGTAAAGTTGTGGTATAACTGTGCGAGAGAAATGCCAACGAGATGGTAGTTGGTATCGAGGTGCAACCACATTGAGAAGCTTGCGAAAACCTTTATTCTCCACTACTGAGTAGGGCATCAGGTCAAGGCAAATCATTTCTCCCACTGTGTTTGTTATTTGCTTTGCAGTGGGGTGGTTGGGTGGATAAGCCTGTTTTGCATTAAATGCAGCTAATATAGGTGATTGAAACTGACTTGCAGGGGTAGAACATGGCTGTGATGATGATTTGGTGCTGGTGGGGGGATTTGTGCTTGTGGTGGGGTTGGCAGACAGTACCAGGAGAGGATGCTTTAAGTGCATGTGATTATGCATAGCAGATGTTGACAGATGTTTGATATCTCTGCCTCTGCTGATTTGACTTTTGCACACATTACATATCACTTTAGTAATATCTGCAGCACTGACTGTAAAATGTTTCCACACAGAACTTGAGAATGTTTTTTTGGCTAGTGGAGGACCAAGAGATGGCTCAGCAGCAGCCACACTCTTTTCTATTTGGTTGCCCAAATCCATGTGGGGAGTTTCATCTAATTTAATGAGTGACTGGAAGCTATGCTATAATGCTAAGGTTAACTAACCTATAGCCTACATATTGCTGTCTGCAAAAAAAAAAAAAAAAAAAAAAAAACCCGCTGAACTGTCATAAGTTAATATAGCATATAAGCATATATGTGGCATATAACTCCCACAAGTGCATACAATTCGACACTACACAAGCATTTTTTAACTTTTTTAACCAAACGTTAACGTTACTCTGTCAACAGTCTATAAATAGCCAAGCTAACACAGAGCGTTACGTACACAGAGCACCCGATTGCAGCGTAATGAAATAATATCCCAATCAAACTCCGCTTCCTGAAAGTTAAAAATTGCCTTTGGAACCCAGTTAAGCTACAAAAAACATTAAACAAAATTGTGACGCAGTTAAGTTTTTTCGCTCAGCCGAGCGAGCTCTGTTGCTGTGTGGAGAATGGAGATGTGAGGAGCAGCCTGTGTCAGTTACCGCTTTTATTCTTTTCCCCTCCCCCGACTGAACGTCACTCTCTCTCTCTCACTCACTCATCCGGGCATGTACTGCGGTCTCATGAGAAAACGCAACTTTTTGATATAACGGTTTTCTTGTTCCCGAATACAAATATTTTTTAAAGTATTTGTTTGAAATAAGTATTTGTAAAAACCATGTTATTTGTGCCTTTCCGAATACCGTATTCGGGTTCGGCTCCACCCCTATTCGTAACGCATCGACGCACTATGGTTACTCATTGCGTGGCTCGCGAGCCTCATGCGGCCTGCCAAGCTTTAATTTGTTGCTCGCATGGCTGTAAAAAATACGGCGATATCATGCAGCCAGTCACTACAGATATTTCTTAAAAACATTAAAAATAAGTAGGGCTATAACATAACCCATTACAAACTCAAAGTGTCAGCTATATTACAAATAATTTCGATCGGATTGAAAGAGGTGGTTTATCGAGAGAACATGTAAACACTTGGTCGATTGAGAACCGAAACTGAAAGGACGACGTATGGCTCTCCTACTGACTTGTCCTTATCAGTGCGGCTCTCATGAAAAAAAATGTGAAGACCCATATGGCATTTCATCATCTTTTGTCTTTGTTGGTAATCCCTTGTGTCTTCTAGCTAATGACAACTGTTTTCGACTTCTCTGAGAGAATTTTACACGCATATCTTTCGACATTTTGAACTACCACGGAAATGTCAAAGCGCGTCACGTGACGATTCTGGACGAATCACGTTGTCAGAAATTGGCATCAGCCAATGAGATTGCGCATTTCGAGTTAAATCACCTGTTTTACTTTCATGATTTGTTGCTGATAGACAACCATATTTGGTTGTCTATCAGATTTGGATCCGATTACCATATTTGGATCCGACAGCATTGAAAAGAAGAGAGAGAGCTTTCCAACAGTATACGAGATGAAGGGGTACAGAGAGCGATCACGGCTTTCCTGATGACAACCCCGTACATTCTACACAACAGGGTGGGCGGACTCCAGCCTGATAAATATTTCAGGACATCGCACGCTCTAGCTCTACTTTAGCTCTACTAGCCTCGGACGCTGCGCCACTGCAACAAAAGTTGAAAGTCCTGAACCTGACGCAAACTTTTAACCCAAAACACAAACTTCCGAACATTAACCCCGGACGACTGTGCCGCAAGGACTCAGGAGATTCGGGAGACTATTCGAAAAGTTGAAAAAATGGCGACGCAAAACCTGATGGAGAACAATTATCATCCGGCGTGTGAGTGCGCCACGGGCAAAGAGTGTCGTTTAAGAGCTATGCTAGACTGTATGTTTAAAGATCATTTTAGAGGCCAAATGGTTGGCTTCATCGACAGGATCACAGGATCATCGACGCTGCGTGTGATATGAAAAAAGATTGTGCGCAGGATACCAAACGTGTGACAAATCTCAAAAATGAAATGGATGTCGTAAGAGGCTTGACAAAGCCATGGCCTGATGTAACACCCATGTTTTTTAACGGCAAAGAGCCGAACGGCGTAATCCTCAGAAAAGTTCTGGATGTGTTGCGTGGATGTTGTGACGAATTCGAAATCACAGAAATACTCGCTATATGGACATTCGTAACGGATCTCTGTGTGTCACTGGTGTCAAAAAATGCAAAAACTGACGTTGGTAAATTAGTTGAAAGTCTGGTCAACTATACCCTAGAGCAAAACATGATAGCCTGCAGAGATTTTTTTATTCTGGTTAGACCATCTGTAAATGTCTTTCACTCAAATTTCTTCACTACTTCAATGTATGAAAGTATAATGTTGAAATAAAGAATTCTGGTTAAAAAATGTCTGAGCTCATAAAAATAGTATACATGATTTAAAAGATTAAATATTTGTTTTCTGCATTTTAATTACCGTATTCCCGAGGCGGCAATACAGTTGTATCAAATGATACAACTATTTTGCCCGCTGTGTAGAAGAAAGGACATTTTGTGGTGTTGTTCTTTGTTCTCATTACATTTTTTAATAAGATGATGTGTTCTGTCATGGACGACTAGACACTAGTCCAGCAGAGAGAAGGGCTTGAGTGGACACGCCCTGTGGTCACATTTTTATGTCTTCATCCAGAGCCTTCATCAAAAGTGCCTTTTCCCCACTTCGCAACGAAGCCATCCTCTTTCCGCCCCTGCGACACCCTTAAACATGGATATGTCTCACCAGCAACCTCCGGCTTGTCACAATCCTGGCATGTGTCGGGAACAGGAACGCCTTGACACCTTTCAGAATTGGACTCTTGCACCAGTAAGTCCGGCCGAGCTTGCCAAAAGTGGTTTCTACTACCTTGGTCAGAGCGACAGAGTGGCTTGCTTCAGTTGTGGAGGCCAGCTTAGCAACTGGGAACCGGGAGATCGGGCAGTATCAGAGCACCAGAGGCATTACCCCAACTGCAGCTCCGTTCGAGGTGACCGTGCAGATAATGTACCTTTATCTATCCTTTCCAATGGATCGGCAATGAAACAGTGTGAAGACAGGTCGCTCACATTTGTCTACTGGCCCTCATAAATAACTGTTCGACCAGACCAATTGGCTAAGGCTGGTTTTTACTATGTTGGTCGTAATGATGACGTGAAGTGCTTTTGTTGCGATGGTGGACTCAGATGTTGGGAGTCTGGTGATGATCCATGGGTAGAACATGCCAAGTGGTTTCCAAGATGTGAATACCTGCTGCAAGAAAAGGGCCAAGAGTTTGTTCATCAGATACAAGCAAGATTTCCAAGACTATTTGAGCAGCTATTGACTAATGGAGACGGCGACTCAAGAGAATTTGTGAGAGAACAAGAGAACAATCCTGCGGTGAAGTCTGCTTTAGAGATGGAATTTGAGTGTGGCCTGACGGCCCAGACAAATGAAGCTGCATCACCGAGTCAAGATCTTTCAGACTTGCCTATAGAGGAACAGTTAAGAAGACTTCAAGATGAGCGCACATGCAAAGTTTGCATGGATAAGGAAGTGAACATTGTCTTCATCCCCTGTGGTCACCTAGTTGTGTGCAAAGAATGTGCGCCTTCTCTGCGCAAGTGCCCCATATGTAGAGGCTTGGTCAAAGGTGCCGTCCGTACTTTCCTATCATAAAGTTTTCCTATCATTTGGATTTAACTTGATGCATAAAAACAAAGGAGAAGTTTATTATTTTCACTCGATCCAGTGACAAAATTTTTGGATTTACAAACATTTAGAAAGTAGTTAGGATGCGTAGGCTTTAAGTTAATTTGACCGACTATTGTTAAAGTTCTTTAGCGCATTCCAGCGTATTGAGTTAAAACGTGATATCCATCGCATCATTTACGAATTCAGGGGTGTTTAATAACTTCAATAGCACCGGCTGATTTAAGTTTTTTTTTTTCAAACAAAAGTAATTTCCTGATAAATCTTCGTACATGTGTTTTGTTGTATGCACAGATTTTGATGGTCGCTTATAGAAAGAGGCATCCTTGTCTTTGTTTCGCGGCAATTTTAAAACATAGAACCAGAGAACAGAGAACCTAGTGCGGCATATAAATGGTTAAAATATACATTTTAGCGCTATTTAAAAACTAGGACGGTATAATAATATAATGTAAATGTCTCACGTATCAAATCAAGATACAATTCAAGCCAATTCATGTGAATACTGTCGTATATGAACAAAGAGAAGACCTAGAGTTCACTAACATTACAGCTAACTGTAGGAAACAGATATAAACAAGAATCTGACTCTAATGCGATTGTGCTTGTTTCACATATAACTGTTAGATATAATAGTTAGATGATTTATCTAACCATTGAAACTTACGATATGTTAAAACATTTCGGCATTATGCTGAATAAAAAGAAGATCATAAAACTCTGGTGTCAAAGTGTGGACGGAATAAAAAATGAATCACCCCACCTTTCTTGTAAAAATACCACGTATCAACCGTGATTCATTAGCTTAACCGTTGTTAAGCGACACACACAAAATAACTGTGTAATAATAACAAAATAAGTGTAATAGGTAACAGAAAAACAGCAATACTCATCCTTTGTTTCGTAGACATAGCAGAAAGATTCACTCTCATACTATCGTGTAGAAGGACCTATAATGTATAGGATACATTCCTATATGAACATGTTTGACCACACTCTATGTACTTTTTGCAAACTGTACAAAAACAAAAAGAAACAAGATGTAAACGCCGTAATCGACTAGTATGTACAATGTCAACCCAGTCTCACGGCAGTTCGTGACATAGTAACGAAATTTAATCTATTGATTCGTGTTCGTGGACACGATTTTCCCCATTTTTTCGTGTCAGTCAGCACAACTTTCAATCTAATGTATTTCAATGGGACGTATTTTTCGTGCCTGCACCACGTTTTTCTTTCGAGAGCACAGTATTGTTTTTTCTCAATTGTTATTCATTTTGCAAACTTTAAGAGCTACATTACTCAATATTTAATCAAGAGATTTTAATCCTCGTTTTTATTGCTTTATATTCGGTAGACTACTCAACATTAATCTATTTATTCGTGTCCAAGGGCACAAATATCCTTCTTTTTTTCGTGTCACTCAGCACGACTTTCAATGCATTTCAATGGGACGTATTTTTCGTGCCTGCACCACGTCTTTCTTTAGAGAGCACACTATTGTTTTTTTCTCAAATGTTAGGCTATTCCTTTTGCAAACTTTAAGGGCTAGGCCTACATATTACTCAACATTTAATCAGGAGATTTTAATCCTTGTTGTATTGCTTTATATTCGCTAGGCTACTCAACACGAATTGATTCGTGTCCATAAACACGAATTTCCTTCTTTTTTTCGTGTCACTCAGCACGACTTTCAATCTAATATATTTCAATGGGGCGTATGCACCACATCTTTCCTTTGAGAGCACTCTATTGTTTTTTCTTAAATGTTACTATTCCTTTTGCAAACTTTAAGGGCTACATTACTCAACATTTAATCAGATGATTTTAATCCTTGTTGTATTGCTTTATATTCGCTAGGCTACTCAAAACGATTTGATTCGTGTCCAAGGGCACGAATTTCCTTCTTTTTTTCGTGTCACTCAGCACGACTTTCAATCGAATGTATTTCAATGGGGCGTATGCACCACGTCTTTCTTTCGAGAGCACACTATTGTTTTTTTCTCAAATGTTACTATTCCTTTTGCAAACTTTAAGGGCTACATTACTCAACGTTTAATCAGGAGATTTTAATCCTTGTTGTATTGCTTTATATTCGGTAGGCTACTCAACACGAATTGATTCGTGTCCATAAGCACGAATTTCCTTCTTTTTTCGTGTCACTCAGCACGAATTTCAATCTAATATATTTCAAAGGGACGTATTTTCCGTGCCTGCACCACGTCTTTCGTTGCAACAGTAGCTGTGTCCCAAAGTGAAGGCTGCGTCCTTCGAAGGCCGTATTTGAAGGCCGGATGGCCGTATTTGAAGGCCGATTGCGTCACCGCGGCGCGACGAAGGACGTCCCAATTCAAAGGCTGCATCCTTGGAAGGTCGCATTTGAAGGCCGATTGCGTCACCGCGGCTCGATGAAGGCTGTCCCAATTCAATTCTCCATCCTTCGAAGGCCGTATTCGAAGGCCGGTTGCGTCATCGCGCCGCGACGAAGGCTTCCCTGATTCAAAAGCGACGCCAAATGCACCCTTCGTTTCCCCGTGAAAAGAAGGATACATAAATGGACACTTAGCGGCCTATTCTACCCCATAAGTCATTGCGCGCCGTTGACGACAGCATTTATTTATTTATTTTTAAAGGCGGCCGAGACTAGAGATCGGTGGTGGACAGCAAATTCACATTTAAATGTAAGTATTATGTTTTCATTTACTTAAATAGCTAGCGAAACCAGAGTTAAATTTTCTTATAAACTTCTTAACTCCTTCGTCACCATTGCATGGCTTCATTTATCAGGTAGTTTTAGGCAAAACTTGTGGTAATAACGTTATTAGTTTAACGACCTATTTGTAATATTTGCACTTGTGTATTATAAGAAATATCACTCACCCAATAAAGCCCAAAACAATAAGAAAAGCAGTAGATAAGGCAATGGGGTTTCACTTTTATGTGTTTTTGTAGTGCTGTCATGCAAGCTATGTGGTTTTAACCAAATTTTAGTATACAGAAATATGATTTCTTAAGTATTTTGTATGCATGTCTTGATGTGTCATATTTTGCACTGTTAACAATACACTTAAGATTGCTCCTCTGTGTTAAGTACCCTTTTCTGCTTTTTTAGAACAATTCAGGAAAAAATGGGTCTATATATATATATATATAAAGAACAGTAATACACACATCTTTGCTGAAATGTATTGTCCTGTTGTTGTTAACAAGCCATGGTTCATTTGCTCTGCCTTTAGGATTGCAAGTGTCCTGGGACAGGTGAGGGTGTGAGTGGGAAACCCACTGCTGCAACTTGGCCCTTGTTTGTCCTTATGGATGAGGTGTTGGGACAGAGGCATTGCACCAACCCCCCTGTCCTCATCGCCTCAATCCCTGAGGACACACCAGGGCCGAGTTCAGTAGTGGGTGCCCACGGTGAGGAGGAGCCAGGGGCAGCAGCACCAGCACAAAGGCGGCGAGACAGGACGAGTTTTTGGACTTGATCAGAGAAGAAATGCAACTACAGAGGGAGGCAGAGGCGAGGAGTGCACAGGAAAGAAGGAAGAGGATGGACAGGCTGTTTTCTCTTCTTGAGAGAATGATTGAAAAATATATATTTTTTCTACATATTCTTGTTTAACTTTTTTCACTTTTATTTTTTAAAAGAAAAATTATGTACATTTATTTTTATGCAACTTTAATTGTGTAAATAAAAGAGAATGAATTGTTCTGGACATTATTTATTTTTGTAATGACAGTAATACTTTCTGCATGAAACAAATTCTATACCTTTTTATTTTTTCAAATAAAATTGGTAAATGAAAATCATTTGTTCTTTAGGCTACATTAAAGTACTTTTTCCAACTATTTACAAAATACGTTAAACATATCAAAATCAACATAAACATTTAATTTTACAATACATAAAATAAGAAAAAATTGATGTAGACTCTATTGAGCTGAGCTGCTGGACCGGGATGGGCTGCCCCTGGTAATGCCTCCTGCTGGTGGGACATCATCTGGGATGGTCTCCAGAGTGTTAAAGTGCATATTTCCACTATCCACTACCAACAGTTGTCTACCAACAGGTTTGCAGGGCTGATTCAATCGACGGCTTTCTGAAAAAAGTACTTTTAATAACTACTGCATTTATATTAGGCTACTACTGCATTACTGCATAGGCTATGTTGCATTTTACTTCTGTATATTTTCAATATACAGTAATATCTGGTTGTTACATTATATACTTTTGTGTAGTGTAATGTAATCACATTGTGATGTGAGGGAAAAAAGTACTTCAGGTTACTTCACATTTGTAAGTGAATACGAAAACGAAATATGCAGTTCCGAAAATTAAAGTAACAAAATGTAGGCTTATTGTCACAATATTAACAAATTGTTGCTAACTACAGCAGCGTCCCATATCAAAGGGCGCATCTGAAGCGTTCGGACCACTGATCTATATAATGACATCTATATAGATCAGTGGTTCGGACCGGTCTAGCCTACGAAGGATTGTTCTTGTCGCCTGGCAACCGTGACAGCTGCAGATGACGAGCGCGAGAAATACTGGACTTTTTATATTAAATTGGGTTTTGTATTCAAACAGGGCTAAACCGAAAATACATGATCCGGCAGCGCCGGGGCACACCACGACCTCCAGTAAAATATAAAACATAAAAATGACAATAGCCAATTCTGGCTCCATAGCTGTTTACTCAGTTATCAAAATGAATGATCAGGATAGCAGCTGTCCTCTCGCACCGTTGCTTGGCGCCAGGAGCGGTGATCGGGAACACCTGGTTGCACAATTAGGAAATCCTAGGAAGGCTACATGGTGCGTCCTTCAGAGGACGCATAGGCTGCATCCTTGAAGTCTGCGTCCTTCGAAGGATGCAGCCTTCAACATTGGGACACAGCTAGTGTCTCACCCCTATTCGTCACATGCCGTTTGGTCATTTCCCCCTCACGTCCAAAGCCGACGTTGAGGGTACCCCCTATTCGTCACTTGACAACGGAGAGGGTCGTCCGATAGATTTGAGTGCGAATCCCTCATCTTTGAATTTTGAACTTTGATTATTTTCCTAACCCTAACTCTTTTTCCTCTCTTTTTATATAATTTAGGGCTACATTAAAATTACATAATTACAAGACGGTAGCCTATATTTTCTATATGCTTAAAACATTCCAAGGTTCATTTAGGTGGGATATTTTATAATTTTCGATCACACATTGTGGTAATTTCCCCCTCACGTCCATAAGCTGACGTTGAGGGTAGCTTGCTGAAACTCTTTTCTAAATCGGTAATATCACGATTTTTCCTCTGTTTTTTTATATTATTGTGGACTACATTAAAACGACATAATTGCAGGACTGCATATTTGCTGTATAGGCTTAAAACATGCCTTAATTTATTGTGGGATATTTTATAATTGTCGATGGTATTTCAATTTGCAATGGCTTATTGTGAGCCTACTTTTCTTTTCTTTTTTTTCTGCGCCAAGAAAAAAAAAAAATAGCCTACTTTTATAGAACTTTCATCTCAATACTGATTATGAAGTTGTAATAAATTAATTATATAGCCTACTGCAGAAATGTTTATATTACTTTATATGGACATATTGGCAAAGAGATGGATGCATTCTGGGAAGTGATATGTGTTTAAATGTAATGGCTACATACTCGTTTTTCCTTCACTTGGACATTTATGCTGACCCCTTTAAAAGTTTGAGCACGGATATAAAATATTAAGACTGTACTTTTTAATTATGATTGATATTTTGGCGCAATTTTGTGCAACACGTCACTGTGTGCGACCATCGGAGAAACCATTGCCCAGCGCGATTCCACCACGGTAAGTCGCTTACAACAGTCTAATAAGCAAGATGAATTCATAAGCATTATTTACACGTCCAAAATGAATAAAATTACGAGTTTATATATAAAAAAACATGTTCTAAGCCTAGATATAGGTTCTAGATGTATACAAAATAAAATTATGAGTATTTCCACATAAAAAAAAAAAAAAAAAAACATGTTGTGATATATTTATCACAACATGTGTTTTTTTATGTGGAAATACTCATAATTTTATTTTGGACGTGAGAATTTTTGGGGGGAATAGTAATTGGGGACATTTAGATGATGTGATTTTCTCTCGATCATCGTGGTTCACACACAACGTCACTGTAATGTGTTAGTAATAACAATATTATCACTTGGTCTAACCTTATACTGCACATAACGCTGCCTTTAAATCTGGGATGGCGAACCCCTAGATACATGTTACGTGTCATTAAAAAAAAATGTTACGCGACTTTTAACAGTAGCACAGGAAATAGGAACAACGTGAATCTGTATTTATTTATCCTAAGCATTTACAAGAAAATGGGAATCACTCACTATTTGGGTACACTTTTTAAATCTTATATCAACATAACACTACATAATTAACATTTTCTGTTGTTCTTCCTGCAGATCCTGTCAAACATATCACCTGTCGAACCTATCCGAACCTGATTTTCAAAACCCAAAGGCACTTTTAAGAGCCAACCTCTATCTCTTCATTATTTTCTATATCTTACATCCTCTCTGTTACATCCTCTCTTTCATCCTCAATCTTTATCTATCTCACAGTCTTTATCTATTGCTCTTTCTTTCCTCCCTGTCTGTCTTTGTCTACTTGTCTGTCTTACCCATCTTTGTCAGTCTGTCTGTTTGTATCTGACTGTGTCTGTCTGTCTGTATCTGACTGTATGTCTGTCTGTATTTCTGTCTGTCTGTATCTGACTGTTTGTTATAATGCCAGGGGGGTCTACAAAAAAGATCTGCCCCTTTTGTCAGGGGATAATATTTTGTGCTCAAAAGATCTGCTCACATTGTAAAAAGGAGCAGCCTCTGAAGCAGCGCCTCAAGAAGAAGCTCCAGAGGTTTGATGAGAAGCGAGAGGAATGGGTGGTTGGTCGTAAGAAAAACCACAACACTGCATCCATCAAGGATGAAGCCAATATCATGGTACGTACAATTTCATACATGACAGTAAACTGTCCAGATCATCTAAGTACATTCAGTGGTACCATTTGTTATTGAGCATGCCAGCGCAAGGTCAGAAAGGCATTATTTTTTGCCAATATAGATAAATTTGAATATTTTTTTTCCAATGATACTTTGTCCTCCCTGTGTCATCAGAATCAATTTAAAAGTATAATTTAACTATCAACTTTGAAGGCACACGTAATTGTGATTTGTAGTTTTTATTTTAGTGGTGGTAATACAACCATAAAGTTATCACATCTTCACCGTAATACATCACATACCTAAATGATCTACCAGAGCAAAATTTGAACACACAGCAAATACAATTGAAACTCAGGAATTCTTGAGTTCATAACATATACAGTCATGCATTATGACAGAATTACAGGTGCAATTTAATAATCAAACTTTATTATTGAGTGGATGAGAAATAACACATGAACTGCATTCATACTGTACTACTCAAAGCACTTTAAAATGTGAATGCGTCAATTGTAAATATGTGCAGCATTCACCCATTTGGTCACATAATCACTAAGGTTCTGCCTTTATTTATAATTAATCTTTAGATTGTGTCATTGTCCAGTTGCACAATGGTTACATAATCTTATCAATGTAGGTGCAAAACCCGAGCTACTAATGTTACAAAAATAAATATTTATATAAAGTTATATGAAGGGTACCCTCATGGTGTCAGATTTATCTTTTTACTGTTTTTCTATATATAGTTGTTTTTTGCTTCTATTGTTTGAGCCTTTCCTGTTTGCACATAAAGCTAAACTCACCATTAGGTTAAAAAGCCTGAATGGCAGTAACCTGGATGCTGTCATTAATAATGTTATATATTTTTAAATTAATATTCTTAGTTATTTTTTATGTTGTTTTTCTATTACTTAAAACAGCAAACACACAATTTTGTCATTGCAGCTTGAGAAACTCCATGCCATTGGCTACAAACCAGTTCTGCTACTAGGAAAGGAGAACAAAAAAAAAGAAATTAAGTGCGAAATATTAACGCCTCGCTGCACACTCTCCACCTTTGCCCAGGACTACCTACAGAAGATAGGTTCATTTTATGAATACCTTTGTGAAGGTGAGATGCATGCACTGTCTTAAAGTCACAGTTCACAACTTGTGTTGAGTACTCAAAATATTTTATTAATGTTTAAATCTTAAAGGAATGTCTCACCCCTAAAACTTAAATTCAATCATTCTTTTTTTCTGCTGATGAATGCTTGTATGATCATAGGCTACTCTATGTGACGTCTCTACCAACACATTTAATGTAGACGCAAATGGGTAGAAAAACATAAAAATTCACACCTGGCAAATGATTATGGGAATTGAAGTAAACTTTCAAAACAGTAGTTTCTTGCAACTGCAGATACTCAGACATGTAGATTCTAAGTGTATTGAGCCCTGTTTGTATTAATAGCATGCAGCACACTGGTCTACAATGGGATTTGGCACCCAGAGTTAAGTGCATTCAAGCATATACTGTCAACTTTAGAATTATGTTTGGTATGTTTTTGTAGGAGCCATATTTCATTTCTGTTTTCAGCCCACATACAACCATATTTTTAATGTTTAGGCACACTGACCACAGCATTTTTTGTAGTGACATACTAATTGAACACATTACATTTGCAAAGACCCGTTTTGGTCACTGGGTCAATGAATCAAATGATAATGAATCTATATATACTCATTGAAACAATATCGAGGACAGTGCTAAAATGTAGATCATTAAAGGAAATAACACAGAGAAAAAGAAAACCATCAAATTTTTGCTGTGGATACACCACAAACTTACACTGCTACTAACTTTGAGGCATAAAGCCCAAAGTTTTTTAGCACACGCAGTCTAGTCTTAACTGAATAGTTTGACCCAGTCTGTAAACAAACATTATACTTGTCATTTTTTTAATAGATATTATGGGTTTCTGGGTTTTATTTTCCTGACTTAAAGATATATTGTATTGGTTATCGTCATAGAAAATCAATCAAATATATTACAGATATCTACCGTAATACATCCAGTAGACTCTCAATAGTTCTCCTGCAATCAAAAGTGCCTTCAAATCTGGTTGGGGAAAATTTGGTATATATTATTCAAACACATTTACCTAACAGTTAAAACAGGTACAGATCAAGCTTATGGTTAACCTCTATGTTTTAAATAAGCAAAACACAACACTTGTTTAACTTGCACAGGATGGATCCAGGATTCCAGTGGCAATGAGGATCAGCTGATTACTCTGCAGCTCACACCCTGCGAGGCGAGCCCCACGGAGGGGCAAGTGGAGCAGGCGGAGTCCACGGAGGGGCAAATGGAGCAGGCGGAGTCCACGGAGGGGCAAATGGAGCAGGCGGAGTCCACGGAGGGGCAAATGGAGCAGGCGGAGTCCACGGAGGGGCAAATGGAGCAGGCGGAATCCACGGAGGGGCAAGTGGAGCAGGCGGAGTCCACGGAGGGGCAAATGGAGCAGGCGGAATCCACGGAGGGGCAAGTGGAGCAGGCAGAATCCACGGAGGGGCAAGTGGAGCAGGCGGAGTCCACGGAGGGGCAAGTGGAGCAGGCGGAGTCCACGGAGGGGCAAGTGGAGCAGGCAGAATCCACAGAGGGGCAAGTGGAGCAGGCAGAATCCACAGAGGGGCAAGTGGAGCAGGCAGAATCCACGGAGGGGCAAGTGGAGCAGGCAGAGTCCACGGAGGGGCAAGTGGAGCAGGCGGAGTCCACGGAGGGGCAAATGGAGCAGGCGGAGTCCACGGAGGGGCAAATGGAGCAGGCGGAATCCACGGAGGGGCAAGTGGAGCAGGCGGAGTCCACGGAGGGGCAAATGGAGCAGGCGGAATCCACGGAGGGGCAAGTGGAGCAGGCAGAATCCACGGAGGGGCAAGTGGAGCAGGCGGAGTCCACGGAGGGGCAAGTGGAGCAGGCGGAGTCCACGGAGGGGCAAGTGGAGCAGGCAGAATCCACAGAGGGGCAAGTGGAGCAGGCAGAATCCACAGAGGGGCAAGTGGAGCAGGCAGAATCCACGGAGGGGCAAGTGGAGCAGGCGGAGTCCACGGAGGGGCAAGTGGAGCAGGCGGAGTCCACGGAGGGGCAAGTGGAGCAGGCGGAATCCACGGAGGGGCAAGTGGAGCAGGCGGAATCCACGGAGGGGCAAGTGGAGCAGGCGGAGTCCACGGAGGGGCAAGTGGAGCAGGCAGAATCCACAGAGGGGCAAGTGGAGCAGGCAGAATCCACAGAGGGGCAAGTGGAGCAGGCAGAATCCACAGAGGGGCAAGTGGAGCAGGCAGAGTCCACGGAGGGGCAAGTGGAGCAGGCGGAATCCACAGAGGGGCAAGTGGAGCAGGCGGAATCCACGGAGGGGCAAGGTAATTAGAACAAATTTAAAGAGTTACAGTTTATATTTGTAAAGTCCAAAAGTGTTTGACCCATGGGTTACCTTAACTTTACTTGACTTCCAGTGTTTTTCCCCCATAGAGCTTGATGCAGGTTAGGGCTCTTTTCAACGAAATGAACTCAAACTCACCATGCTATAACTTTTTTGCTGCTTGATAAAGTAAAACTCACTATAGGTGATGATACACAGGGCAACTTTTTGAGCAATGTTGCTGGGCAATCTTGCCGAGCGATTGTTCCTTGGGCACTTTCACATTGAAAATGGGCAACACATTTCTATCTGGATAATTTAGATGGGTTGTGGGCCCTGTGTCTCATCTGGTTGCCTGTTGACGGCAACATTGCCCAGCAACATTGCTCAAAAAGTTGCCCTGTGTATCATCACCTACAGGGTTCTCATTTTCAATGGATAATCTGCTAGAAAAGTTTATCTGATATTACATAATTAGATAGATGATAGGTCTATCTGATTCTGTACTAGGGCTGTTGGAAGGAATTTTGTGAGTCTATTAAAAATCGAAAAGTAAAATAAGTACTACTAATCAAATGCTGAAATTACTAGGCCAAATTTTATTATTAAAGATATTAGGATAATTCGAATATTCAAAATAATTGGGAATGTCAGTGTCCCATGAACACTTAACTTAACCATTCTCCCACCCCTTGCGTTCCCTGAACAAGTCAGCGCAGGATCAGCGCTTGTTGAAACAAATTAGGATTATCACAAACAGGATGGACATAAACGAGAAAATGAAACACGTGGAGTTAATGGAGCAACCTTAATTCAATCGCAATAAGAATGCATGTACTTTACACCTATTAATACATGTACTGCCACACTTGTGCGATGTTGTGATCTTCAAGAATTTGAAATAATAAGTTAAAGATTTATTTGGTATATGAGTAATTTTCTTTCTCCAAACCCACAGCTGTCTTCACAGGGTCAGCCAGGGGCACAGTCGCAAGTCAAAAAAAAAAAAAGTCAGGTATGTAAATAATGTTTGTCCGTCCTTCGGATGAGACGTTAAACTGAGGTCCTGACTCTCTGTGGTCATTAAAAATCCCAGGGTGTCCTTCGAAAAAGTAGGGTGCGGTGGGGTGTAGGGGTGTAACCCCAGCATCCTGGCCAAATTTGCCCATTGGCCCCTGTCCATCATGGCCTCCTAATCATCCTTATATACTGATTGGCTTCATCACTGTCTCCTCTCCACCAGTAAGCTGGTGTGTGGTGGGCGTTCTGGCGCAATATGGCTGTCGTCGCATCATCCAAGTGGATGCTGCACATTGGTGGTGGTTGAGGAGATCCCCCCTTCAATGTAAAGCGCTTTGAGTACCCAGAAAAGCGCTATATAAATGTAATGAATTATTATTATTATTATTAGGTTAATTATTGGTGGTTCTGATAACTGTTACCATAGCTTGGTAACTATGAAACTCAATGAAACTCATTAGTCAAGCAGATTCTCTAATAAGTAAATTAATTACTTAAATAGAATTTAAAGGGGACCTATTATGCTAATTTCCAGTTCTATATTTTTATTCTGATACTCCACTAGAGTAGCTTTGCATGATCCTAAAAAAAGTCCTTATTTATCTTGAACTGGTCCTTTATGCAGACCGTGTCTGAAACAGGTCATTTTAGATGGAGTATTCTAAAAGCCTACTATGATTACTATTTTCCAATGAGCCTGCATGTGATGTAAAATCTGGAGCCAAATTAAACGGTGTGTTTGCACACACATTAACTGGGAGGATGGTCTTTTCTCATATTTCAGGGGTGTCTAGACACACCAGGGACACATATTTATGTTGAAAAGACATTACAAAGTGCATTTTGTCTAATTAGTGTAAATTTGTTTTGTTTTTTTCTGAGTGGATATATGACTGGACTGTAATCTTATATCCCACAGGGGGACCAAGGCATATGCCTGAAAGGAAAAGGCCACAAAAGAGTAAGTGCATGTAAAAGAAATGATTCATACTTTGCTAAACATTGCAACTTAACCCCTGTTAATTCGCTTTAGTTCAATTGCTTATTTTTTTTAACTACTACAACAGACAATTTCCGGTAGTCACAATTTTATTTATTTAATGAATTATTTAGCAAACGCTTTTATCCAAAGTTACTTACAAATAAATACAATATGTACAATACAAGCAGTCAAATCAACAACAGGGCAACAATACTGTATGTAAATGTCGTGACCAGTCCAGCTAGTCCAGCGTAGCACACGTAACCATGATTATTCATAATAGATATAGAATAGGAATGATTAGTATTATTGAGATTATTACAATTGGCATGCTATAAAATCCAACAGGCTTAATTAGTCAAATTTGACCAAAATGCATTGCCAAGTAGTAGAAGTAGCAGCAGTGTTCTTAGTTGTGAGCTGTGGCTTAGCAGTAGTATGGTTATTCAAGCAAGCATACCACATTGGAACCGAGAGTAATTTGGTTCCATGATACATATTTTGATTAGTGATAAACATCACTTGTCATCCTTGCAAGTCTGGTCACTACTTAAGTCTTCATAGTTGTGTTTATTTTGTTTCTAATCTAACTATCTAAGAAATATTTGAAATGTGTTTTTGATGTTCACAGATTGCTCCTACCACACTCGCCTAGAGGCTTTCCCCATCAGGAGTGTATTAAGAGAAAGAGTGAGAAAGGTTAGACAGTCATAAAGGAACTGCAGAGTGTAGGCAGTATGCAGAGTGTAATATAGGATTTAGAAACTTCCGTGTGTTTTGGCAAATACATATTATACATACCATAATTGTTAGGTAGATACTTTTTATGTGTTCAGTCTTTTTGAATTACAGTTTATGAAGGAGTGTCTTCTGAAAATCAATGAAACTCAATGCCTATAATCAGACATAATAGACTTATGCTAAGAATGGATTTTATTTTTTGTATTTTCTTACATTAGGGCAAAGCAGAAATGCTGGTTGACTGGGAGCCCTGTCCAGTATGGTATGTATTATTCTGTTCTTCTGCTTTATGAATTAATGCATTCATTATTTATTTACTTAAACTTTTTTTTTTGCTACAATTTTTTTATTAATCTGTTCTGTTTCAGATTAAACAAGCCTTTTAAACAAGTTTAAAGCACACATCAAAAAAAACATGTCTTTTATAAGTATAACAGTTTCATTTTCCATCTATGAAGGACCACCACCATTACTGCATGCATGAAGGTGGTGGTTCTTCATAGATAGAAAATTAAACTTATACTTATAAAAGACATGTTCGGTAATGTTTTAAGTTTATTGGAAACCCCAACCAGTAACAGAAAAAAAATCCCTTCTGTTTTTAGTGGTGAGCAGTGGGCCCATTCCTGGCAGCCAAAGGATTCACTCCAAAATAATAAAAATAAATAAAATGTATATTTAGAGCTCCATTTTGGTTTCAGTCTATTTATTAAATTGTTTCTGTGCTGCATTTGAAGTCATATCTCATCTTTCTGTAGTAGTGAAAAGGGGAACATCTCCAAGAATATGACCTGGAGTTTAATCTCGAAAGGGAATGTACTAGAAATGTACTTAATCCAACTGAATTTTCTTCTTCAGATGTTATTCAAAAGCATGTTTCATATTTCATGATTATAAATTGCACTGTTATTTTATTACAGTTGACGTGTAATTTGATTTCATGTTCTGTTTTCTGTGCTTTTCAAGTTCACTTAACCTCACAGTCCACTGTTAAGAAATACAACCGTATGGCTTGTTTGACATGAAGCTAAAATATGAAGTTCAACAAATAAGACTGTCCTTCTTTATACTCGCACATTATATCATATCTTTTACATTGTCTCTCTCACTCTCTTCTACTCCAAACTCATCAGCTGACTGGGTGTTTTATGTCTTAAACCAAATGTATTTTCATCTCAACCCTCTTGAGCCAATCGTGTCATACAGTAGGTCCCTCCACTGTGGTCATCAGGAGAAGAGCTCCACATTCATCCAGATCTCAGCATTGCTACTCACCCCTTCACCACCACCAGTGTCGGCTCCATGTAGGGGATATCCCTTTTTCATATCATGCATTTCTCTTAAAAGAGTGATGTCTTGATGTGATCCAATTGCCAAAGACTATATAGTTTCAATTTGTTATGCACCTTGTCAATACATTTGTTTGATCATTCTTTAAGCCTCTAGTGAGTAATTAAGCAATAAATAAGCATTTGGAATATTTTCACTTGTATTTTTGTGAAAGAACACAAATACACTACAATAACACTTGCAAAAGATGATAATTTTTGTTTGTACTTTTCCATGCATAAATTTAATTCAAAACAATATGAGGATGAAGTGGTTGAGACAAAAGAAACAGACTACATTGAGCATATTTATATGTGATGAAGTGGATTCTTTTTTAATTAAAATTTAGCTTAGCATATATAATTTAATCAGAACTCTCAAGTTTTTATAAAAAAATTGGAGTGAGGTTACATTTGTTAGGGGAGGAGCCACTCACATATTTGAAACAGTGGCCCCAAGTTTTTGCTTGCAGTTCAATTGTATCTATTCTTGACCAGCACAAACAAACTATAGCAATTGGTAAATCTGATAAACAGACTGATTCATCCAAATAAAATATATGATTTTATCTTCTAGAACTGAACAGTTTTTGTCACTAGTTAAAAAGCCAAATATTGATTTATTGAGAAGGTCTTGATCAGGAGAGTAAGGCAAGGCAAGGCAAGGCAAGTTTATTTATATAGCACATTTCATACACAATGGCAATTCAAAGTGCTTTACATAGAAGAAATTAAAATAATAAAAAGAAATAAGAATAATTAAAACAGTTTAGAAGAATACAAAATAAAATACAGTACAAACAGTCGGACGAACATTGGCACAGTGCTCATTCAGTAAATGCATAGTTAAACAGATGTGTTTTAAGTCTGGATTTGAATGTGACTACAGTAGGAGCACATCTGATCTCCTCTGGAAGCTGGTTCCAGCTGCGGCTGGCATAATAGCTAAAAGCGGACTCGCCATGCTTAGAGTGAACCCTTGGTATTTCAAGCTGATATGATCCTAATGATCTGAGTGATCTGTTGGGTTTATATTCAGTGAGCATATCTGCAATGTATTGAGGTCCTAGGCCATTGAATGATTTATATACCAGTAATAATACTTTAAAATCAATCCTAAATTTAACTGGGAGCCAGTGTAAAGACCTGAGGACTGGTGTGATATGTTCATATTTTCTGGTTCTGCTCAGAATCCTGGCGGCAGCGTTCTGTATGAGCTGCAACTGTCTTATGGTCTTTTTGGGAAGTCCAGTGAGGAGTCCATTACAATAATCCACCCTGCTGGTGATGAAAGCATGAACAAGTTTCTCTAAGTCTTGTCTGGAAACAAAGCATCTTATTCTTGCTATATTTTTCAGATGATAGTATGCTGATTTAGTTATTGCTTTGACATGACTACTGAAACTAAGGTCTGACTCTAGTGTCACACCAAGATTCCTGACTTGATGTTTAGTTGTTTGACCCCTAGAGTGAAGGTATGCGTTCACCTTGAGAACTTCATCTTTGTTTCCAAACGCAATGACTTCAGTTTTGTCTTTGTTTAACTGAAGAAAGTTTTGACACATCCAACTGTTGACTTCATCAATGCATTGGCACAGGGAGTCAATGGGGCTGTAATCGTTAGGCGATAGGGCTAAGTAGAGCTGTGTGTCGTCTGCATAGCTGTGGTAAGCAATTTGGTTCTTTCTCATTATTTGGCTCATTGGGAGCATATACAGGTTGAACAGGAGTGGTGCAAGAATTGAGCCTTGAGGGACTCCGCATGTCATGGATGTCCACTCAGACTTATGGTCTCCTATACTCACATAATAACCTCTCCCATCTAAGTATGACCTGAACCATTTTAGGACTATCCCAGAAAGCCCCACCCAGTTTTCCAGCCTGTCCAGAAGTATGTTGTGATCGACAGTGTCAAATGCAGCACTGAGGTCGAGTAGTACCAGCACTGATAATTTGCCTGAGTCAGTATTTAAGTGAATATCGTTTATTATCTTTATGAGCGCTGTCTCTGTGCTGTGGTGCGGTCGGAAACCAGATTGAAAATTGTCAAAGTATCCATTCGAGCATAAGAATTTGTTCAGCTGATTGAAGACAACCTTTTCAATGATCTTACCTATGAAAGGAAGATTTGAGATCGGTCTATAGTTGCTTAATATGGTCTTATCCAGATTGCTCTTTTTCAGGAGGGGCTTGACAACTGCAGTTTTCAGGGACTTTGGAAAACTCCCAGAGAGAAGTGAAGCATTTACCACTTCTAGAAGATCTGCTTCTAGACTGTTTAACACACTTTTGAAAAACGATGTGGGAAGTGTGTCAAGAGCGCAGGTTGATGTTTTAAGGTGCTGTACGGTTTCTTCCAAAATTTTGCCATCAATTTCTTTGAAATCAGACATAGTAACTACTTTCTCAGGTGGTTTGATCTGTCTGACCCCAGCGCAAGTCAAGGATGTGCTGATCACCTTTCTGATATTATTGATTTTCTCAGAGAAGAAAGAAGCAAACTCACTGCACTTGTTGTCTGAGAGCATTTCACTGGGAGTCTGGCTTGGGGGGTTTGTCAGTCTCTCTACAGTAGCAAAAAGAGTGCGTGTGTTGTTTAAATTGCTGTTTATAATATTTGAGAAGAAAGTCTGTCTAGCTTTGCCTAGTTCCATATTGAAAGCATGAAGGCTGTCTTTGTAGATGTTATAATGGACTACAAGTTTTGTCTTCCGCCACATGCGCTCTGCTTTTCTGCATTGTCTTTTCATATTTTGCACTGCTGTTGAGTTTCTCCAAGGTGCCTTTTGTCTGCCACTCTTCTTCCTGACTTTAACAGGAGCAATATCATCAATTACACCTTTAACTTTTGAGTTAAAAGAATCAAGGAGAAAATCAACAGAGTCTGCAGATATGCTTGGTGTTAAGGATATAGCCTTCATAAATAGGACACTAGTGTTCTCATTTAAGCATCTCTTCTTGACAGACAGAGATTTCACTTCAGTGGCAGGAGAGATCAATATATCAAAGAAAATACAGAAATTATCAGACAGTGCTACATCCTTAATAACAATCGATGAAATGTTTAGACCCTTACTGATAAGTAAATCTAGAGTGTGTCCACGATTGTGTGTGGGTCCATGTACATGCTGAGTCAGATCAAAAGTTTTTAAAACAGTTTTGATTTCTTTTGCCATATTGTTTTCTCCATTATCTATATGGATGTTAAAATCTCCAGTAATGGCAAAACAGTCAAACTCTGAGGTAATTGTTGATAACAGTTCTGTAAAGTCCTCAGCGAAGGCTGGAGAGTATTTTGGAGGCCTGTAAATAATGAAAAGTAAAATGCGTGGAGCACCTTTTAACACAATACCCAGATATTCGAAAGACGGGTAATTCCCAAATGATATTTGCTTACATTGATAGATATCTTTAAAAAGAGCAGCTAGACCCCCACCTCTCTTAACAGCTCTGCAGACACTCATAAAAGTAAAGTTAGGAGGGGCTGCTTCATTGAGGATTGTTGCACTGCAGCTGTCTTCTAGCCAGATTTCATTTAGAAGCATAAAATCCAGGTTGTTTGTGGTTATTAAGTCGTTGACTAGAAGTGATTTATTTTTAAGTGAGCGAATGTTTAAAAGAGCTAACTTGACAGTCTTACTTTTCCCCACAGCAATATTAGTTTGACGTGTAATAGGCACCAGATTAGTTGGGTTTGCTGTACGGCTATTGAAGGCCTTAGACTTTCTATCATGTAAAAGAACAGCAATAGAGAAAGATACAGGCACACTGGGTTCCCGCTTGTTTTGTAAACATTTGAGAAAGTTACTGTTATCAAAACGGGGACCCGACACATATCACTGAGAGCTGGTATCAGTTGTTTTTGGTTCACCTCGAGCAGAAGGAGGAGGGTGTGGGCCCTGGCGTTGTGGCAGAGGCCGAAGAGCTCTCACAGGAGGAGGGGGAGGGCGAGCTGGGCCCGCAGGCTTTGGTGGTAGTGGTGCCTGTCTTTTTTTAGTTGGTATCTGGGGGCTTGCAGCAAAAGAGTGGGATAGTCTGGTTCCAGCATGCACCAGTTCTTCCATTTTCTGTGAGAAGCACAGTAGTGGCGTTGCAGGGGAGAGGGAGAAAGTGTCTGGTGAAAGGGGCTGTTGCTCTGGTGTTATAGGAGGCTGTAATATGCTGTCCTGGCTTCCCTGGCTGTTTTCCAGGAAGTCGTCCTTGGGTGCTGAATCTTCAAGCAGTTCTGATATGGCTGTCTGTGGTAGCCTACACAGTTGTCACAAATAACCCACTGAGGGTGAATTGAGTAAACCAAGTGCATGTTTTTAACATTAAGAATCATGTGATGTGAAAGCTATATACTGTATATATTGTATGGTCTAATTGTATATAGTCTATAATTAACAGGGTGCCCCTCTTCAGCTAGGAGGATTGATTGTGGGATATTCATGCTGATGGTTAGTGGTCTTATAATTGCTGTGCAGTTGTGTAACAGAATTGTACACAGTGCTAAGCACCGCATTTGTTAATATAGTTTTGTTTTTGTTTTTTAGAATGCACTGTTATGCTCTCAAAGCCATTTGATTTTGCTGCGGTGAGTTTGCATCAATTTATGGTTATTTATAAAGCAAAAAATTACTGTGAGAATACATCAACAACTATTACAAAAACTATTACGATTTTCAATTGTAATCTTTTACCAGTCTGACATACCTGAAATCAGGAAGTGGTGGTGCTATCAGTTAATACAGACATTTCCTCTGACAAGGTAGCTATACTTTTGATTAAAACCTCCATACTGTGCATTTCCCCCCATAAAAATTATTGTAGTGCATGCCTAAAAACATTCTAATGTTTGTCACTTCCCACAGTCAAGTCCCACAAACATTAACCCAGGAACAAATACCACCAGACAACACCAGATATCTATGTATGTATAGGGAATGTTTATTGCGTGATTTGTTTATTTATATATTTGGTCACATGGCTTGTTTTAAACTGCTTGTTTCCATTTCATTAAAATAGCTTAATGCATAGCCTACATGAAGGTTGAGTCTATCCAAAAGTACAGTTTAAATTTACAATATAACAAAAAAATAATAATAATTACAACTGGCCTGTTGGAGTATGCTTTTACTTCTACAAAAAGGGCAGATTAGGTACCTAGTCTTATTATTTTTTATTTCATAAATTAATCAGATGATTTAGATTAATTCACAAATAACACACACGTAAATGCGGTGGACAAAAAATAAATATGGGTGCACTATCTAAGCTTTCACATAGCCTTTTAAGTCTAGTAATTTACATAATCATAGCAGACGCTTTTGTCCAAAGCAGCTTTAAAAGTGAGGAAAACAACGAAACCGTTATAAAGATAAAATAATACATAGATACAAAGTTTCAACCGTTTTTAGAAACACACACACACACATAGTGTGAGCAATGTTCTTATTAGGTGTTTACGCGTTTGTCACAGAAACGATAAATATTTAATCATAATCACGACAAATATTAGAGAAAAATACAATATGATGTATGCCAGCATCTTGCGCATCAAAACAAACGTGTCCTTCCATCACGGTTGAACTCGCACTAGATCCAGCAAGGGTGAGCTAGAGCTCTAGCTCCTCCCATTTGACGCTGCAGCGAATCCCCGCTCACTAAATCTAGCAAGGTGGAGCTGGAGCTCCAGAAAAGGTGGAGCTCGAGCTGTAGCTCCTCCCATTTGGCTCTGCATCGAGCACCATCTCTTCAGAAATTTACTGTCTTCAGAAATTTTTTTACAGTCTATGGGTAGAACAGACCGTTTGTGATGAACTTTTAAAAGGTAAGACGTTTAAAGAATAAGATTGTATATTATCAGTACATCTGAATCAAATAAACTTGTGTATTAAAGCATGATAGTCGATTATTGCTCTCTAAATTAGTAGTTTAAGGGGGCGTTATCAGATAAAAGATAGGTCATTGGATAAAGTTAGTAGCGCATTACAAACCACATAAAAAAAGCCTATTAATGGTTAAAACCGTTCTAATTAATGCATTTTTATCCTTTGTTGTGTAATAAGAGGGAAAGGCTTCTAAACGGGTTAAATATAACATTGGGGAGTGTGATAGTGATATGTGGAAGTGATAAAATGAGAATATCCGTTTCATTCCTCATTGATGTGCAATAACAACAACAACAACAAAAATCCTTCTTTTAGATTGCATATTTGAGTAACAAAAACGTATGGGTGGAGTTTTTTAGACATTGTGTTTCTGTTGACTATTAAGCTGTCTATTTTATGTTTCAGCTCAGCTGATTTTTGGATTGATGGGAAAGGGAAATGGAAGTTTATTTGTGAGATTAAAAACAATGCTTAAAAGCAGCAAGCCATTTTAAAAAACAAATCACACTAGACTAAATGGGGAATAATACTAAATACCACAACATGTAATATATACTACTAACTACTGTATATAATGTGTCCTGTATATAAATTGTCTCCTTTATCTCTTTCAACACAAGAAGCACAAAGGGATTCAGTGGATTCTGAAGACTCCCTGCACTGACGCTGTACCCTCACCTTCAGTTTCAGCATATTTTCTCCTCTGTGTCAGACACTACAAGAACAACATAGAGGAAATGACAGACAACATGCTTGACGTGCAGTTTATTAGACATTTATAAATCCCATTGTGCTAAATCAATGCAAAAGTGTGTATATACAGTATATTAAAACTGATGTAATGTATATTTTTGAGTCATGAACTTTGACTTTTTGAAATTTAAACAAGTTTCAGCTGTAAACATTTCTAAGTGTTTAAATTCACCTGACATGGAAAGTGTACCAACCTACCCATACTTGAAAGCAGTTTTTACCAGTATTTGAGAGAGATCTACAACCCTTTTCACTCATCATTAAGGCTGCTCTGGACGATGCATTATCATGTATACTGTAATTACCATAATGTTTGCAGTTGTGCCACCCTGACATGCAAATTGCTGGACAAAAGTTTTTCAATTATCTCAACAGCTTTAAAACTACTAAAATGTATAAACTTTGTTTATATGAAAGGTTCAAATGATGCCATAGAATTTTGTTTTTAATTTTTTATTCTTAAGACACCATTTTGAATAGTTTTTTAGACTGTTCATTTGTGCGGACAGTTGCACAACCTGGTATTTTTGGGGGTTTAAGATAACAAAATGTAAAATATGTGTTATTTAAATGTACTAAAAATTTAATTAAACTAAATAGGTTTTATAGATTAAAGTGATGTAGGTCATGAATTTATCAAATTATGTTAAAAGGAAATAATGCACATGGACACTTATGAAATAATGTGTGTGTATAATCATGTTTAGTTTGAAAATGTAATATATTATGTATTAATTTATATAGTAATAAGTGCATGGGGTACATAAGCATTGTAAACATTAAGATTAATGAAATTTTACTCTACATTTTACTTGTTTGCAATGGATTTTTTTTAAGACAATCACTGTTACCTGCAAGTCTCTGTCCTTGTGAAACCATAGTGAACATTACGTGATACCTTTAAATAACATTCTAGTTTAAGAACAAAAAATACTTCAAAACAACTGCAACACGGTCTTTAACCAAGGTAACGTTAGCCAGAAATATGTTAACAAAAGGCAGGCAACGCTGGTTGACCACAATAAACATTAAATACTAGCAGATTTTTATCTTTTAAAAATAACATTGCTGTAACTACAAACACATACTACATTCACATATAAGTGTATTATATACATATTGTAAATCAATTAATTTATTGACTACAAACTACCATAAATCAAAGTTCTGCTCTCTAACTCCATTGATTTGAATTGGCGCCGAAGCACTTCCTGGAACTATCTGAGCTCTACGCGAATCACGTGACAACTAGGCATTTTGAACTTCCGTTGTCGCAACTCTCTCTCTGGCTCTGGTCTCTCTAACTCAATGCTAAATCATAAAACAGATGTATGTACATTACAATAACATTACATTACGATGTCCAGCAATCGATTTAAATAGTACAGTGATTGGGTTTAATTAGTCGTTTAACACTAGAAGTCCCAGAGAGCAGCCATTTGGCTTTTCTACCTATAAAACCCGCAGGACAGCCGATGGGCTGGAAGGCTTTAGGCTAATATCCTTAATCAGCTGTGAACGGTTGCTTTTGTTATGTAAATGATGTGGGGCCATGCTGAGCCACTTCAAGGAAACTTGTGTTTCACTTTGCCATCTTAGGGAGAAATCAACACACATGTTTTTTTTTTCCTTTGTTGCTGAGATTTATTGATAAAAACAGTACAAAATAAAATAAAAAAGAAACCAACCATTTGTACACATATTTACAAATAATATTAAAAAGTGAGTGAGTACATTCCAGCAATCACTCACAATCCTGGCACTGCCATGGTATCTCCCGTCTGCATTTACCACATGTGTATCTGTAGCAGTGAACACATCGCACAGTGGCATGATTGTTCTTGCATTGGTGTTTGACCTGACACATGGCTCCTTTTCCAGGGCTAGGTGTGGAGGGTTGTGTCCGAAGCAATTGTTCTTTTCTTGCCTTATTCGCACACATATGAGAGTTAGCCAACTCTCTTGCAAGCTCCACCAGGAAGTCCACCCGTCTTTCCTGCCTTCCGGTGCATGCTTGATACAGCACATGTGCATTCAGTGCTGCCATGTCAATCATGTTATAGAACACGGCAACTGGCCAGCGCCGTGTCCCTGTGCGGACAGTGTACTCCCGCACCATCTGGTCCATCACATCCACGCCGCACTTTGTGGTGTTGTAAAGGGTGACAGTGCTTGGCTTCCTTTTGGTGGTATTATCAGTCTGAATCACGCTGTGCACGCTGCTAAGAATGTAGACGGTCTTCTTCCGTTTGGCCGCATACGCCGTCAGCATAGCAGCAGTGGTTGAAAACACCTAATAAATAAGATAAATTGTTATTTTCATAGCACTTTTACACACAATGACACAATGACACACTTGACGGTGTTGATTCTAAAAATTAGAAACACATAAACATAGAACCACAAAAGACCTGCAACATACCTGAGTGGTGAATTCATTGCGATCTGTGTGTCTAGCGGATTGAGGGATTTCCCGGCGAATCTTGTTGACTGTGCCGAGGATGGTGGTTTTCCGGCTAAGAAGTTTATGCGCAAGTGACAGCGATGTGAAGAAATTGTCCGTGGTAACATTTCTGCCCTTGTCTAGGAATGGTTCCATCAGCCTCATCACTACATTTTCAGACAGCCTCTCTCCACTGGGACGATTAGGGTCCTTGCCAAGATATGGGAGGACATTACAAATGTACTTGGATTTTAGGTCACAAGCCACCCAAAACTTGATCCCAAACTTGTCAGGTTTAGTTGCAATATACTGCAGGAAACAGCAGCGAGTCTTTGACGGGAAAAGCTGTTCATCAATGGTGATATGTAGACCAGGGTTGTAGGACGTGATGCAATTGGTGACAAATGATCCCCACACACTGGAAATTGCAGCAAACTTATCAGTCTTTGCTCGATCACTCCGGGTGGACCTGTCATCAAAGCGTAGGTGTCGCATGATGTCTTGGAAGTGGTTTCACGGCATTGTTCCAATGATATGTGGGTTTCCCAGGTTTGCTGACCAGCAGTCACATAGTGATGGAACCTTGGTAAGCCCCCGCAAGATGACAATTGCAATAAATGCCATTAGTTCAGGGAGGGCCATGAACCAATGAACATGCTCTGTTTCCTGTGCATGTTGAATAGTCCATTCTTGAATGCTATGAAGCATGTCAAGAGTGATGAGACACAGGAAGCTCTGAAGGCGACTCGAGATACTTTTCCTGGCCTTAGCCGTTGGCTTTCCATCTGCAGCGTACGCTTTTATTGGGGTGAAAGGGAGACGCGTCCCCACCTGTTCTTCACGCCACACTGTGCCATCTTTCGCTGTCTCTGTCAGGTCAGTCCCCAAACGGGCTCTCTTTTTTGGTTGAGGAGCAGTCTCCTCATCTGCAGTGTGAACAAATTCAAATTGTGAGCAATGGAAAAGTCAAATGATATCACAAATGCATGCATAGATACTAATAATAATTCCAGTATCTCCTTCTCTGTATCGGAATAATGTCTGAAATATCTTCCTAAATAAAAAGATACAACTAAAGCAAAGAAACAACTAATAATGTTTTGCACTTCAGATGGCAGTGAATGTCTGCTAAGTAGTACAAACAAAAAAGTGGACAATACAAAAAGGCAGAGTAAATATTTATGTCACTCCACTCTGCTTTTTTGGTGTTTTCCACTTACTGGTTTGAAATGAAATAGGAAATAATATGAAATGAAACTTAACCTGAAGACAGATCAGACAGCTCTGAGTCCGAATCCAGCTGAAGTTCTATGTCTTCTCCATCTGAGTCACAAGGGTTTACTTCACTCAGGATCATTTCCAAGGCCTGCCGAGTGGTGAGTCTTGTCTGCATTTTCTTTTCTTGGAGAGGAGCTTCGTACACCACAGAATTCTTGAGGGCACTGAAGTAGTAGGCTATGTGCAGTGAGATTTTACCCACCTCAGCACAAAAGGAATTACCTCTCATTAGATGTGCTAATTCATACCTGTTTACACCTGGGCAAGACCCTACATGCCAATGTGAGACTTGGTCAATCAAGTTCTCTGCTTTTAGCAGCCCTCCCTCCCCCACACATACAAACAAGCCACCAGCAACCATTCACACACACACCCCCAACCCCCCTGCAGATTGCTCAGGTAATGACCACATTTACACATGAATTGATGCTAATGATAGCCAAAAGACTAACCAGTTAGCATCCACTTGGCTAAAGGAGGGTTACAAAACTCTGGGACTTCTAGTGTTAATGAGGCCTATTATATGTTGATCCGACTATTTTAAGCGTGTAATTAAATGGTCCAGGGGCAGAATTTTCGCCCAGCGTGTCAGGTTCTCGGTTCTAATCGCACTCTATATAGCCTATATCAGGGACGTCACTAGGATTGGAAGACAGGGGGGGCTTAGCCCCCAGGGTATTTGTAACTTGCATTTGCAAAAACTTTGCACTCACATCTAGAGCTACACTTATGTCATGCTAATACCATTCCTTGTATTTTGCTTGTTCACTCTAGCTAGACTATAGTTTTCCATAGCAAACCAAAATATCCCATTTCCTTTACCTCAAGAAAACTTAGCTAAAGGTAAGCATCTTGTCGGCCCCTAATTTAATAACAAATTATCGTTGCGACGGAAGTGAATCAATCAAAACCAACTTTAGCTGTAAAATAACTTTATTAAAGAACCGCTATAAAGCCAAAACAATCTCTGTTACCTTAAATTATACGTTTATCTCTGTAAAGCTGCTTTGAAACAATCTACATTGTTAAAAGCGCTATATAAATGAAGATGACTTGACTTGATTAAGCAGGTAATTATTTAAAAAAAAAATTGTTTACTTAATCTTCCTTTCACCGTCTTTAACTGTGCGTTCACACCAAACGCGAATACCGCGTCAAATTCGCGTCTAGTTGGACGCTTGAACATTTTGAATCCATTTGCGCGTCCAGAGCGAAATTGACGCGCGTAAAAAGCAAAAGTTTGAAGCGAAATTGACGAGCGAATGAGGCGGATTCGCATCCACCGCGCCGCGCTAAACGCCTCATTCGCGCCGCAGGACCTCCAGACGCGCGTAAACGCGTCTTTTCATTTACATTGAACATTGAAATCACTCGCGCCAGACGCTCTAATCGCGTTTGGTGTGAACGCACCTTTGAGCGTGTATCGGTGTGTGTGGGGGGGAGGGTGCATATACTAGCGAGTTCAACTTCAGACCAAAGTAACGACGAGACGAGATGAATCCTCCAGTTACTTGCAGCGCTCCGGTCTACAACGCTCTGAAAGCTGCCACAGTTCACACCAATGCAACAAGACGGTGCGGTGCATCATCTTCTTGATAGCACAACGAATCTTTGTACTTCTGTCCAACTTCCGACTTTTCGGCTATTTTTGTAGCTGGATATATATCATTTGTTGCGTCTAAATATGAATGAGGATATGGTTATTGATAAATCGAATTGTTATTGTTGTTCTTATTATCATTTAGGGGGGCTTAGGAACATTTTGGGGTGGCTCTAGCCCCCCTAAAATAGGCCTAACGACGTCCCTGGCCTATATATTATTTTTTTTTCTCGATTCTGTTTTTCAGTGGTTGTATATCAGGCATGGACACGTTTGTGTGCATTTTGTTTTGTAATTTAACCGGAACGAATAGAGTGTCTCTCCACAAGGGATTGAAGTGCGCGTCCGAGTGAAGACTGTGCGCGAGCCACAAACAAACACAGTATCCGCGCCACTGATGTCAAGTCAAGTCACCTTTATTTATATAGCGCTTTTTACAATACAGATTGTATCAAAGCAGCTTCACATTGATCAAATTAAAAAATACAACAAAGTTTGTTTCTAGAAGAAAATTGCATCATTGTCCACCCTAATTAGGCAGATCAATAATATCGTTGAATATTAAATGATCGCAGCAGCAACGAGCACTTTGATCACTTGATTTCAAAAACAACACATTTCAGCGCTAGATCGCCTCTTATTTGACAAACGAATGAAATTAATGCTCTGGTAGTTAACTGGAGATGTTTTGTTTATTTGTATTGGTACATTCGTGCCGCGAGATGTTTCAAAAGTGGTGGGGACAATATCGACCTTAGCAAAAAGTGGTGGGGACATGTCCCACCCGCCCCACCCGCAAATTACGCCTATGCAGAGTAGGCTATATATTGTGTAATATCTGTAGTATTTTAAAAGTTTTTCACATTCTGTTGCACTTCACTGTGTAAATTACAAAATTACTGTAAACATTAATGGCACCTTATATCTTTTTTATGTTAATCATTCCTCTGTAATAGTTATTGTTTCTTTTTGTGCATTAGGTTATTATAAAACATTTATGCCAATAAAGTAGTTTAAAATTAAACTAACTACATACAGTACATTGTCAATCTCTGTATCCCATATTATGCATGCCAACTCAAAAAAACAAACTCATACCAGTGGTAACTTTTATTTCAAAACAAAAATAATTGTGTAAAAGAGATATGCACAGATAATCACGTACATCAACCATACACACACGCGCGCGTACGTACACAGACACACACATGCGCGTACGTACACACACGCGCATCTACGTACGTACGTACACACACACGCACACGCACACGTACACACACACACACGTGTACACAAACAAATGCGCGTACACACACGTATGTACGTACACACACGCGCGCGTATATTCACACGTACGTACACTCACACACACACACACACACACACGAACGTACACTCACACGTACGTATACACACACACACACACACACACACAGGTAAGTACACACACACACCTTATATATATATATATATATATATTACTATTAACTCTTAAATCCCCCGGGGACCAAACGAAATTTTTCCTTAGAAGTCTAGTGGGACTACATGCCCACCAAATTTCATGTTCCCTGGTGTTTCGGTGTCCCTGGTATCGTTGACGAAAAATTTAAGGGGGCCCCAGCGCGGGGGGGGGAAGTGGCCCCCGGGGACCAAACGAAATTTTTCCGTAAAAGTCTAGTAGACCAACATACCATAAAAATTTCTTCATCCTCGGTGCCACGGTTCAGGTAGTTATTTAGGAAAAACTGAATTTTTTTGGGTTTGGGGGGTCCCAGCGCCCCCCGCGGGGAGTGGCCCCCGGGGACCAAACGAAATTTTTCCTTAGAAGTCTAGTGGGGCTACATGCCCACCAAATTTCATGTTCCCCGGTGCTTCGGTGTCCCTGGTATCGTTGACGAAAAATTCAGTAAGGTGACGAAAAAAAAAAAAAAAAAAAACTTTGACAATCCCTATATGACCGCTAATAAAATTACAACAAAAAAAAGAGTAGCTTGCCTGTAGTGTACCAGAGACTTTGAGTGTACCAGAGAATGTCTAATAGGAAGAGAATTGGCACTCTCTGCTTACTTCCGGTTTCTGGACTGGCTGCAGTAACACGTCTCTGTCCATGCGGGGGCGCTCGCAGGCGAGTGCAGAATGAATGGAGGTCTATGGCGAAAAACCCTCAAAATCCACTTTTCTCAGGATATAATTTTTTGTCTAGTAATTTGAATGTTGTATTCGAAAGGAGATGCAAAGAAATTACACATTGCTGGGTGTTAGATTTTTTAGAGTCACTTATTTGGTTTAAAAAGTCTTTTAAAATGTCAATGACGTCAGAATGCTGACGTCTTTAGCAGAATGCTAGCGTGTTATGGGCAACAACAACTCAACCTGTAAGAAATCGAAAAGAAATAAGTACTCGTTCATTCAACTTTCGACCTATAACCCATGTTGAACTTGCAAAACCTACAATAAAATCTGAGATTTCTCAACGGCAATCGGGTGAAAGAGACACATTTAGCCGTCTAGCCCCATAGACTCCCATTCAGTCTGCACTCGCCCGCGATCACCTCCAGTGGAATTCTAATGGAACTGCAACCAAGATCGATACAATGGGGCTAATAGGAAGTGCCAAGGCTCTCCGTAGACGGGCTCTGAGTGTACTCACCATGCAGCGATGAACATCGGAAATGAAAACATGCTAGAATCGACGTCATGACTTCAAGTTCACGCCACTAACCAAAGAGAAGAGATGTTGGCGGGAAGAGACGTGCAGCCTCGCCCCAGGTGCGGCCCCGCCTTGATCGACGTCATCACTTGCCAGTAACCAATGAGAAGCATTGTGGGCGGGGATGCACGTGCAGCCCCGCCCCAGGTGCACCCCCGCCCAAATCTGCAGGCTGCAGCCAGGTGCTTCTCGGAAAACAGCAGTAGCGGTATATATTCCACTTTTTAACATTAGAATGGCAAAAAGAGTATCAGATTATGTTTCGGTATTCACTGCAGAAATTATTGCAATATGTCTAGCACTTCAGTGGATAGAAGAAATCCAACCAACAAGGGTAGTGATATGTACAGATTCTTTATCCGCTCTAAATAGCTTGGAAAGTGGAACATCATCAGCAAGGCAAGACATGATAAATGAAGTAATGCAGAGTCTTTACAGAACAAGACAGTATGGACTTCTGGTAAATCTTGTATGGGTTCCATCGCATATGGGTGTGAAAGGAAATGAGGAGGCTGATAATCTGGCTAAACAGGCATTAAATCATTCACAAATTGACATTGAAGTGGCATTAAGTAAAACAGAAATTAAAGTGATAATAGCGAAACAAATACAGGAAATTTGGCAGAAAGAATGGAATGAAGGAATAAAAGGTAGACATTTTTACTGCATTCAAGGAAAAGTTGGGTCAGAGAGAAGAAGATTCGGAAACAGGAAAGAGGATGTTTTAATAACAAGAATGCGTATTGGACATTGTTTATTAAATCAAAGCTTACAAAGAATTGGTAAACATGAGAATGGAAATTGTGACAAATGTGGGTTAGTTGAAACTATAGAGCATGTCCTTTTAGAATGCGAAGCTTATGAAAGAGAGCGGTCCCAGTTAAGACATGCTTTAAGAAGTGTAGAAATCAATGAGTTGACACTTCAGGTTCTCCTAGGACAAGGTGCTAAACAATCAAGAGTTTATCATGAGTTATTTATATTTTTAAAGGAAACAGGATTATTTAATAGGATTTAAAACTCCATTATGTGTAAATTTTATATGTATATATATATGTAATTTTTTTTTTTTTTTTTTTTTTAAAGAGTAGATCTAGTTTAAACTTCCTTTCCAAATATGCGCTTCACACTCCATTTCAGTAGGTGGCGGGAATGCACCTTTTAAGTTGGTTTGCCAACCGCCATTAAATCCTAGAAGAAGAAGAAGAAGAAGAAGAAGAAGAAGAAGGTGCTTCTCGGAGCGGTGATCAAAAACACCTGGGTTACACAATTAGGAAATCTTACGAAGGCCACATGGAGCTTCTGATTGGCTGGTTTGTAGATCACCAATATTCAAATTAAGCATTTCCTTCAAGTTGTTTGTGATTGCAGTAAGTTGACCTGTGGAGGGCAAGTAATACGCCCAGTGCTACACTGCCGGAAAGAGAAGAAGAAGAAGAAGAAGAAGAAGAAGAAGAAGAAGAAGAAGAAGAAGAAGAAGAAGAAGAAGAAGAAGAAGAAGAAGAAGAAGAAGAAGAAGAAGAAGAAGAAGAAGAAGAAGAAGAAGAAGAAGAAGAAGAAGAAGAAGAAGAAGAAGAAGAAGAAGAAGAAGAAGAAGAAGAAGAAGAAGAAGTTGTTTGTGATTGCAGTAAGTTGACCTGTGGAGGGCAAGTAATACGCCCAGTGCTACACTGCCGGAAAGAGAAGAAGAAGTTGTTTGTGATTGCAGTAAGTTGACCTGTGGAGGGCAAGTAATACGCCCAGTGCTACACTGCCGGAAAGAGAAGAAGAAGAAGAAGAAGTTGTTTGTGATTGCAGTAAGTTGACCTGTGGAGGGCAAGTAATACGCCCAGTGCTACACTGCCGGAAAGGCGATAGGAGACAAGTAATGTTACATGTACAAGACATGTAAGTGTTTATACATTTTGATGGGTTGTTGTGACTTGTGATATTTTATTTGACACGACTGCTGCGTTTAAGTAAAGATTAAAGCCATGTTGCTGGTTAGCCACCACTGTCGATTAATGGGTACATAAATCACTCAAGATATACATATCATTTTTAAAATGGCTCCAAAAATGTTCTTAAAGACCAGTTTTTTACGTTTGTGGTATTAACGTTTTTTTTTTTCGCAATTCGGTGATAGTGATAGGATTTATGGCTCTTTGAGGGGATCCGGATCTTGGCGATCCGTTCCTTTCAATTTTGGCTCTTTTTAAATATTTAGTCAGTTTTAAGAAGCCAGCTTGGGGGCATCTCAGTTTATCCTGGAAATAATCACTGGGAGGAATGATGAGATTTGTTGTCAAATAATTAAAACTCAGATATCACACACCAATATCTGAGTTTGAATTATTCTGAAATATTGATTATTACCTCATTTGTCATGTGTGGACTATAGGGGTGTAACGGTACGTGTATTCGTTTACAGGGCTTTCGGTTCGGTGGGTGCACGTGTGAACGCACGAATGACCGAATGCAATATTTGGTGTGCGGAACATAGGTACATTTTCGTGTTTCCACACGAACATATTAAGTGGTGGAAGTCTCGCGTTCAGCGCAAATCCCGCCCTGCAGCTGATTCTAAAGTTTTACCAGAGCCCGTCTTATTAGACATTCTCTGGTTTTACGCGTCGTCACTGTAACCTAAACCAATGAAATCGACTGCAGGGCGAAAAAAGCTTTTCCGCTCCGTGTGCGCCGCCGCACTCTCCGTTCCGTGTGTGTGTGTCTGTCTGTTTCTCTGCTCAATGTTCAATTTTCGACTCCGTGTTTGCGCTGCGCGTTCTGCTCTGTCGTTAACGGCCCAAACACTCCAATCATGTACCGATCACGCACTGGAAAAGCAAAGTCCGCTCAAATAAGGTGAAATTTCTCAGTAGTAGACTTCTGTTTGCTGAGCTGGTATAGTCATGCTGGGCAACAATGGTAAAATGACCTGCTCTGATCACATGCTCTGGTAATAATAGCTTTGTAGGACTATATTTTATTTTGATAATTAGTAAAAAAAAAAAATAGTAAATTGATTATTGAACCTACTGTTCAAAGGTTTGGGGTCTGTAAGATTTTTAATTCTCTTCTGCATTTATTCAAATACAGTAAAAACTGTAATATTACAATTTAACATAGGCTATCTGTTTTCTATGTCATAGTAAACAATTTATTCATGTGATCAAAGCTGAATTTTCGGCATCATTACTCCAGTCATGATGATATTTCATTTTAATATGCTGATTTGATGAACAAAGTTGAAAGAACAGCATTTATATGAAGTAGGTTTTTTTTTTTTTTTTTTTTTTTACAGTGTAAAACCCCTGACTGTTACTTTTGATCAATTTAATGCGTCGATCCTTGTTGAATAAAAATATTCATTTAATTAAAACAGTTTTACTGACGTCAACATTTTGAACCATTATGTACACTTTTGGTTTATTGCGAAATAACTCCCTTCTCCAGTCATCTAAGCAAGGCTTCGTTTCCCATTAACGCACTGGGCCTGTGAGCTCAGCGAAGCACCAGCATCGAACGCTCTCTGAGACTGTGACTGATTGGTTTCGTCTTGTATCCAGATGACTAGGAGAAAAAGTTCTATCCTATAATTAAAGTATATTATAAACTTTTAATTTAGACCCTAAAGAATCAGATTAGCTTGTACAAAAATGGCATTATATGACCCCTTTAACTGCCATTTTGTGCCATTCTGCAGGAAATGCAGTTCCAGTGTACTTCATGTCCCTTTTTGATTTATGTAAAATATTGTGTTAGATGCAGTTTGACTGAATGTTTTTTTTTTTTTTTTTAAACAGTGACCGTATGGAATCTGATGCATTCCAGAGTTCTGGTAAGGCTTTTTAATTATAATATACATATTTGTGTTCCCGTCATTAATTGTG
>JAJAQA010000005.1:654768-747268 GCA_021464565.1 Rutilus rutilus
CATTAAGCTGTCATTTATGCGTATTCATAAAGTCAAAGGGTAGTGTGGTGTAATGTGGTGTAAGTTTAAATGTTAGAAAAAGAAATCAATTTTAAGACATCTTGCCATACCAAAAGTGGACGTTTCTGTAGAATGACCCTTCTGCAGTGAGAGGACCATCTCATAAAATCTACCATGACTTACTGTTACGCCATCTAGTGGTTAACCCTCTGATGGTTTACGGGGTCTTTTGGGACCCCAAATGACTTTTACTCAAATTAAAAAAAATGTTCCTTTGTCCAAATGGTATGAAACCTTCTACGGCTCTCAACACTTTCTAGATCTACAAAAAAATAAATAAATTGGAATGATATCTGTTTTTATGTTAGCGTGACAAAAATTGTGACACTCGTGGTCAATCAAAATAGACAAAATTCATCATCAAAATCAGAAACAACGCAGAACACATCGACAGAAATGGCACAAATAAAGTGGCACACTTCCACCAATGCAAAAAACATCCACAATGCTAAATTATATTGCTCACAACACGCGTGTACACACACACACACACACACACATATAGAGGAATACATTTTTGAGACTATAAAAACTGTTCTCTTATCATTTGTAAAATAAAATCATCCAAAATGCAGTACCACCACAAAACTAAATTGGTGACACTGACACATTGAAAATGTGCTCACACACACACACACACACACACACATTTGTAAGGCTATAATTTGTCAAATAAAATCATCCAAAATGCAGAACCAACACAAATATAAAGTGGTGACACTGACACCGACAATGTGTACTCACACACTCTCTCTCTCTCTCTCTCACACACACACACACACACACACACACACACAAACATTTGTAAGGCTATAATTTGTCAAATAAAATTATCCAAAATGCAGTACCACCACAAAAATAAATTGGTGACACTGACACATTGAAAATGTAAACACACACACACATACACACACACAGGAACATTTGTAAGGCTATAATTTGTCAAATAAAATCATCCAAAATGCAGAACCACTACAAATATAAAGTGGTGTGGTGACACTGGCACATCGACAATGTGTACTCACACACTCTCTCTCTCTATCTCTCAGACACACACACACACACACACACACACACACACACACACACACAATTGTGTGTGTCTAGAATCTAGAATTAGATTTAAAAATAAATGATTGAAATAAATAATAAAATCTTAAGACTCCAACATTTCTCTTTGTAACATTTTGTTCAGGTTTGGTTCTAATCATAATGTAACATTATTGAAAAACTGGTTTTTTTTGGTACAAAAAATGCTAAACTTTGACAAAAATATTTTATTTTTGTTATAATTGTGATTTTATAATATTTAGATATGAATCCAACTGAATCCAACTTGTGAAAAGATATCTTTCAGGTAGTCTAATAGCAAATAGCATATACTGGAGCTCTATAGCCATCTAGTGGTTAAAATTATTTTTTTTTATTTTAAAACTGCATTTTCCAAAAAATGGGCAAAAATGTTACATTAAACCATTTAAAATTATCCATGTTATCCCCATGAATGAAAGTTAGAAATCTGGGTCTTTTATAAAGTGAATTTTACATCAAATGCTGTTTTTTTTGTAAAAAGGCTATTTAAATATTTATTTATTTATAGAAATTCATATCATAAATTCTCCAAAAACTGCACAAATGTTGAGTAAAAACATTAACAAACAGAATAAAATTACATTTGTAAAAAAAAAAAACTATTATCTTGTTACAAAATTAAATGTTATTGTCTGGGGTCTCTAGAGACCCCAAAAAACTCAAGTGTAGACATAAATAAAGACCATCAGAGGGTTAGTGTACTGTTAAGGCACTGTACCATTCGCCATATGGCATCAAATTCGACTCCTTTATGGTAAAATATAATTACTTTACAAAAATGGTTAAACATTGAGTACAATAACTTTTGCTTATGTTTTCTGTAGTGCTAAAGTTTCATTATGACCTCCTGACCTGAAGTAAATTTGTTAAAAGTAACAGTTAAAGGATCTCACCACTTGGTCTGCATTTTACCTAGAGTAAACTTTCCCAAATTTCTTTTGTGATATTCCTACTTATGTATACTATTAACTATAAACTTATTTAAACATTATTTACACATTTAAGTATTTTATATAGTATAAAAGTACATTACTCACCTCCAGAGAAGCAAATAAACGGTTGACTGTTTTTCCGCTGTTTTCGCGCCTCAATTAGCCGTGGCAAGTGGCAACGTCACTGTCTGAGGGACTGAGGGGAGGAGTCACGTGACTAGCGTAATAGGGCAACATTTTTTTATTTTTTATTTTTTTTTTATTGCATAACACATTTGATACAATTTTCAAAAAAATAAAATAATCTTGTAATACAAAATTCATTTAGATACAGTTCACGTTTTCAAAAGGAATAAAAAATTAAATAAATAAAAATAAATAAAGTAACAAATACACATCAGCCAATAGAGAATTTGCTAAAGTTTCATTATGCCCTCCTGACCTGAAGTAAATTTGTTAAAAGTAACAGTTAAAGGATCTCACCACTTGGTCTGCATTTTACCTAGAGTAAACTTTCCCAAATTTCTTTTGTGATATTCCTACTTATGTATACTATTAACTATAAACTTATTTAAACATTATTTACACATTTAAGTATTTTATATAGTATAAAAGTACATTACTCACCTCCAGAGAAGCAAATAAACGGTTGACTGTTTTTCCGCTGTTTTCGCGCCTCAATTAGCCGTGGCAAGTGGCAACGTCACTGAGGGACTGAGGGGAGGAGTCACGTGACTAGCGTAATAGGGCAACATTTTTTTTATTTTTTTTTTATTTTTTTATTGCATAACACATTTGATACAATTTTCAAAAAAATAAAATAATCTTGTAATACAAAATTCATTTAGATACAGTTCACGTTTTCAAAAGGAATAAAAAATTAAATAAATAAAAATAAATAAAGTAACAAATACACATCAGCCAATAGAGAATTGAGACAAATATCATACAAGTAACAAATAATCTGTATAAAAATTATAAATAACATAAAAGTATACAGCCAGAGTATCGGACAGTAAATATCAGTTAAATTAATTATAAAGTTAACTTAGATAAGTATTGCATACATTTTGATGCTGATTTACCATCTAATCCAGAGATACATTCTATATAATTTTTTAAGTCAAGTTTAAAAACATTGAAAAGAGGTATGTTCTTCATAAATTTCGATTTATGAATAAAGAATTTTCCAAGCAAAATTAATAGATTGACTATATATTGTACAGAGGAGTTTGAGTCAGAAAAGTAAAACAAGACGTCAAAATTAGATAAGTGAATGTTTGAGCCAAGTTGTCCATTAATGAAACACTGTATATCACTCCACAGAGAAGAGCTATGTGAACAGCTATAGAATAAATGGTCTAATGTTTCTGTTTCCAGAGAGCAGAAGCTACATTTTTCGTCTACGGTAGGGATAAATTTAGAAATAATCTTGTTACAGGGGTAATAATGGTGAAGAATTTTAAACGTTATTTCTTTTACTTTGTTTGTAATTAAAAATGTATGTGGGTTACTCCATGCTCTATTCCAATTCATATTTTCATACAAGGGGGACCATTTGTATCTGGAAGCAGGGATAGATTTTGCACATAAAATGTTTTTTATTACTTTGTTGTTGACTTTTCTGTCTAGAAAAGGTAGACCATTTATTGAAACACTGCTGGAGAAAGATATATTAATTTGATCCAACTCTGACTCATCTCTAAGTAGGGTGATGATCCCATGGGGTATAGCTCTGGTTACAATATCAAATTCTTTTCTTGGAGGATGGAAATTAAATTTATGTGTGAAATCGTCATAAGTTAAAATTTGATTTGAGTTATTTAATAATTGGGATACCAGTATAATATCATGTTTAAACCAGTTTTCTATAAAGAGAGTCTTGTTTCTATATATTATGTTCATGTTGTTCCAGATAAAACATTTGTGAGGGGAGAAATTGTGTTTGTACAAAAGTGTCCAACAAGTTAGAGCCTGTTTATGGAAATTTGACAGTTTGACTGGCAGTCTGTTGATGGAGTATGGGCATTGAAGCAAGAATGTGATTTTACCAAGTTTTTCAAAGATAAAGTTTGGCACAATGTTCCACAAACTGTTTGGATTTTTTAGAAATCTTTTTATCCAGTTGATTTTTAATATCTCATTAAAAAGTGAGAAGTCAATTACAGATAACCCCCCGTCCTCAATTTTATTGGTCAAGATGTTTTTCCTGATTTTATGGGGTTTCTTCCTCCATATAAAGTTATATAATAGTTTGTCTAGATTGGCACATTGTAATTTAGGTATTTCTATTGATGTAAATAAATATGCTGCTCGTGAGAGACCTTCTGCTTTAGAAAGAAGAACCCTGCCATACATAGATATATCTCTTGCGAGCCAAGAGTCAAACTTTTTATTAATAGAGTCATGTAGTAATGAGATATTACTCTCTGTCATCAACTTGTGATTACCGGTATGACTGATTTTAATTCCAAGATAAGTTACTACATTATTTATATTTATGCCACATATTTGACCCAAATGCTTATTTTTAAGAGAAAACAGCTCACATTTTGAAAGATTTAGATTCAAGCCTGAGCTTTCAGCAAATTGGTTTACAATATTTAGTGCAACTCCTATTTGGGATTCATTTTTTAGAAATAGGGTTGTGTCATCCGCCAGCTGTGAGATTTTTATTTCTCTTTCATTTAATGTAATTCCTTTGAATGAACTCCTGTGAATTAAATCACAGAGAATTTGAGCCACAGTCAAAAATAGAAGAGGCGAGGTGGGGCAACCTTGGCGGATACCTTTGTTAATGTAAAATCTGGGTGAAGTTCCATTAGCCAATTTAACACAACTGTTTCCTCCCATGTAGAGAGTTTTTACAGCATTAATAAAATTCTTACCAAAATTAAAAAAGTTTAAAGTGTCAAAAATAAATTTGTGGCTTATCGTGTCAAAGGCTTTTTGAAAGTCTAAGAATAAAATAAGGTGTTCATCATCTAGAAAGTCTTTGTATTCAATTAGATCCAAAACTAATCGAATGTTATTGGCTATGTGACGATCTTTCATGAAACCAGATTGGCATTCATCAATTAAAGTGTGTAGTTGAGATTTGAGACGTTTTGCTAAGATAGAAGCTAGAATCTTATAGTCATTATTTAGCAATGTAATGGGACGCCAATTTTCAATTAATAGAGAGTCTTTGTGAGGTTTTGGAATAAGTGTTATGACACCTTGCCTCAGAGAAGGAGGAAGCTCCCCTCTGTCAAGAGATTCTTTGAAGACAGCCAGAAGAAATTTACCTAGTGACTCAGAGAAACATTTATACATCTCAGAGGTCAGGCCATCACAGCCTGGTGATTTATTGTTCTTTAATTGAGTTATTCCCCAAATAATCTCCTCAAGAGTTATGTCCTGGCAGCAGATTTTATTATATTCTGCATCTACACATTTAGGTGAGTTAATCAAGCTAAAGATTTCCTCTGGATCTTTGAGATTAATATCTTTTGAGTAAAGTTTTTCATAAAAAGCACTTATATAGTTTGATATCTCTCTACTGTCCTCACTAATCTTTTCCCCAATGTCAAGTTTTCTTATAGTATTGATTTCATTTCTTCTTTTTTCCATGTTAAAGAAATATCTACTGTTTTTCTCACCCTGTTCCATCCAATTCCTACGTGACCTTATAAAAGCTCCTTTCGCTTTGTTCTCATATAAAATATCTAGTTGACTTTGTAATTCTAATAAGGCATTATTATCTTCTTGGCTCAAATGCTCTTTTATAGGGCAACATACCATAGTGGACCATAGACAGTGGAAGATAGCGACCCCTAACGGAAGACTTGAAATGCCTATCGGAAATGCTTTGTCCATAATAAAAGTCACAATAATTACATTATTAAAATGATTGGACCGAATCAATCAATAAACAAACAAACACACAATTAAGTAAATAAGCATACCCATACAAACATTGTAATACTACGTACTACTACTACTAATAATAAATTAATAATAATAACTAGTAGTAAGGTTTTTTTCAACTATAATCCTGTCATTTTTAAGACAATAAAGTCTTACTTTTCAAGCTATATTGGATTATTTATCTTGTCTACTAACAATGGACATTTTTGTCATTTTCAACGAAAATCACATCACAAAATTCATTGACATTTTCACCCTTTTGAAAATAATTTATTCACATAGATGTCTCTTATACCATACATATCAAGCTCTTCACTTACATAAAATTTCAATCATTTACTCAACAATGTTCTGGGTTTAATATTTAAGATGTCGGGAAAACAGAGTCATAAATTAAGATAAAATGATAAAAAAGTATAAATGGCATTTAAAAAAAACAATAAAGGTATGGTAATTTTTTTTGGGCTTTTATTTATTATGACCGCCGCTAGCTAGCGAAAGCGGTCATATAGGGATTGTCAAAGTTTTTTTTTTTTTTTTTTGTCATCTACTGAATTTTTCGTCAACGATACCAGGGACACCGAAACACATGAAATTTGGTGGGCATGTAGCCCCACTAGACTTTTACGGAAAAATTTCGTTTGGTCCCTGGGGGCCACTTAGCCTGGTAATACCAAACTCTGCTACTTCACTTTGCTTCGTAGACAGAGTCTGGAATGGCATAATAGAGAAGTGTTTTCTCTCTCGCAGGGGGCGCTTGTCTGAAGTTTAAAATCATTGGTTACCCGTAAGCCAATCACATAACGTTTGGTTATGGCGTGTGTTATGCGCATGCTCAGCCGCATCTAACTTCCACTGTAAACACATGTATGATGCGAAAACAAAACTATCGAGCGAAATACCGGAGTGAACATGGCTGTGCGCGACTTTTGCAGATTATGTGAAGTAAAAATCAACGCATCCACGGTACAATCAGCGTCTACGTCACGGCTCTCAGCCCGCCCTCTGTTCGTTGATTGGCCCGGCTGTTTTCAGGCCGGAGGCAAACGGAAAGCTATTACGCTGTATCAGACTGACTACAGGAGCGAAATGAAATTGAGCGGAAGTAAGAAGTCTGACGTAGTCAGGCTAGGGGCCACTCCCCCCCCCCGCGCTGGGCCCCCCCCAAACCCAAAAAATGCAGTTTTTCCTAAATAACTACCTGAACCGTGGCACCGAGGATGAAGAAATGTTGATGGTATGTTGGTCTTAAGGGCCCACATCAACCTAGCCCATAATCGATTGTCAAAGTTTTTTGTTTTTTTTTCCCGTCATCTACTGAATTTTTTCGTCAACGATACCAGGGACACCGAAACACGGGGGAACATGAAATTTGGTGGGCATGTAGCCCCACTAGACTTTTACGGAAAAATTTTGTTTGGTCCCCGGGGGCCACTCCCCCCCCGCGCTGGGCCCCCCCAAACCCAAAAAATGCAGTTTTTCCTAAATAACTACCTGAACCGTGGCACCGAGGATGAAGAAATCTTTATGGTATGTTGCTCTTAAGGGCCCACATCAACCTAGCCCATAATCACTCATTTGTGATTTGCGCCCCTCCCATAAAAAATGAAAATGCAATATTATTCTGCTTTAATCGCCCCTATCTTCAGTTGAGATGTTCAGAACTGCACCATATTTCATGTGTATGATTAACTTGACATCCTCTGGGGGTATCCTCTGCTAAGTTTCTAGAATTTCATCCATGGGGGGGTATAAAATAAATTCATTTATGTGCACATTTAGTGACTGTACACTCATCGGCCTGTAGATGGTGGTGTTGAGCGAAGGGTTGCTGGTTTAGGATGATACTGTCACACACACACATGCAGGAATACAAACAAACGCAAGCATGCACACACACTGACATCCACACGCACAGACACACACACACACACACACACAAACACACACGCGCACACACATGTATGCAGGCACACATACACGCACAGACACACACACACACAGACACACACATACACAAACACACAGACAGACATGCACATACTACTACTTTTTTTAGGTATATACATAAACAGGCAATACAGCCAAATTGCTCCAAGTCATTTATTTTTGTGGAAAGCCAGTGCAGGCCTGAGCGGCGGTCATATTTTGTACCGCCATGCGGTACATCTAGTTTATTTGAGCTTCGTATAAAAATGACCATATGATGAAATATATCACTATACCATGATTGTTTAAAAACAAATTAATAGCCTACCATACCCAGCAAGCAATAGCCGTCATTTCAACGTCTGGGTTAAATATAGACCCTAGTCCAGCTATGTGTAACCCACTTTTAGCCCAAATAACATTTAATCTGGATAAATGTATTTTTTTCCAAAATAACTTGTGAGATGTATGATATTCCATCATGTAAGCAAAGTCAACTGTGATTACAAGTTGTTTGGTTTGCTTTATTTTACATGTTATATGTGTAGGCTGTGCGTAGCCACGATTTAGCTCGTATTCAGACCCGGCTATTGTAGCCCACTTTTAGTCAAAACTGATTAATTGTAGTTTTTTGACAGGCAGTGCATGAAATGGTTGATATTCCATCATGTTCGCATTGGTAATGATATCTACAAGGTTCTATGTGTCATTTCACGACATGGTCGATCTGTAGTCACGATTTAGCTCCGAATTGGACGGGCTTAGCCCACCTGGCGAAATCAAAGCAATCTGGTCTACGTACGGCTTGGCTATAGCCCTGATTCAGACCAGCAATATAGTATAAGAATATGTCTTAAATGTTTTCGCTCACACAGCTTAATGTTTGCTGTCACACATAAACATAACATTCATAATCTACGATATCGACTGTCTATCATTTCAAATTAAATCAAATGCAATTGCATTTCTCAACCGCTAGATGGCACAATCGAAACACTACTGAGACATGACTACTGGGACTACTGGCATTGCGCGACTAGATCACTTTAGCCAGATCTCGCGATAAACATTTCTGCCATTTTCAATTTAATTTTACACGAGGCAGCTGTCGGAGAGCAACGGGCGAGCGACACTCTGAAAAACTTCAAATTTCTACTTCGATCTTGTAAGTATGGGTGTTATTTTTGTTATGTTCATTGTTTAAATTAGTTAAGTTGTTATAATGTGTAGAAACCGTGACATTTTAACATTACCATTGCAGAGTGCTATTTTTCTCCAACAAGTTAACGTTACCTGCACGTGTTATTGCAACTGTGTGCCCTTAATCTAAAATGTATCTAAATTCAAGGTGGTAAGCTTGAAACTATGAAACTTATCATTACTATTTTTTTATTATTTTTAAAGATACCAATATATATATATATTTTTAGATTAGAGTAAGAAATAATAGTTTTTGATTTAATGCAAATTTTCAAAGTACTTTACATAAAACTTAACAGCAACATGGTGCAACATGAAAAGAAATTATATGTGGGTGGTTGACATGACATGGCCTTTTTTTGGTCCAATGTGTCAATGTTAAGTAAATTATAGAAAAATATATCAAAAACTGTGGTGATATTGTTCAGAAAGTGCTGTTTTATATGGACATACAGAGCATTCATGGGTTTAATCTTCCATTTTTTCACAATTTTCAGCCAAACCAGAATAAACTCATATGGCGTGACTGTCCCAAGCACATTTCACAAATTTTGATTTTGAATAAAAACAAAAAAATGAATTCATTTTCTGTTTATTAAATCATATATTGTTATCCCAGATGTCTACTTGTGAGTCTGCTTGAGTAAAAGTTCAGGCATAATATTTTGAATCAGCCCTTAACTAAAACGTTTTGTCCCGGAAATGGATATCATTAGGTGTGACGCCATATTCCCTTTTTTAAAAGGGCAATTGTTTGGAGATCTTTGGGGTGTGGGGGTCCTCCTTCTTTCAGGAGGAAGAACAGCACCTCAGAAGGACACTGAAAGTTACAATTAGAGTTTTCTCTCTTCATGGTTTAAAAAAAATCAAGTATATCCGGCACTCCTGCTTCAGTTCCCTTTTGCGCTGTCTTTTGGTGTGACTCATTTTACACAAAAATGCCCAAATTAAATTATTTTTCAGTCAAAATTACCTTCAAAACTATATTGTCATATTGTAGTTAGCATGGTTTTAGCATGTTAGCATAAAAGCACATTGCTTAATGTCATGCTAAGTACATGAAACCTCATATGGTGTGACAGGGTTTTCTTGTCACACCATATGATTATTTTGTCACACTATATGATATGAATTGCATTTAAATACGTAAATAATGTTCTTAGATACATATTTTATAACTAATAGTTAAGTTTATTGAATATTTTGACCTTTTAACACATTTTGATACTATATTATGTACACATTTAATATCTATACACCAACTCAATTTGGTGAATCCCTACTATCCCATTTTCAAGCTGGATACATGTTAAACTACAGCATTTTGTCACTCAAATGTTTCCCTTAATTTATTTATTTATGTATTTATTTATTTATTTTTTCAGTTTGAGGTAGATTTCAGTAGATGGCGAGATAATGTGAATAAAGAAAGAACAACGAAATGATACATCAGCTTGCTGTTCGGTCATTGTTTTACTCATCCTCATTTTGAAATGAATTTATGCATTAAATAAAAAAATGTTCAATGATTTACTATAAAGATTATTATAATTCATGTAGTTAATATTCAGCAGATTAAAATAAAAAGTGCAACATCAAATGAATACAGTAAGTGGATTAATGCATGTGTTATAAACATATGATTCTTTGCTACTTTGAGCAGAACTCACTGTTTTAAACAATTTTGTGATTTTTGCTGTAACTGAAACAATGATTCACTTGTCAAACTAAGTTGGGTTGTTTGTTAAATGCAGATAATACAGATTTTTGCATACAGATTGTTGTGTGGTGTGACATCATATGGCGTGACACCATGTCATTTGGTGTGACATTCAAAATTTTTAAAGATATTAAGGCTTTTTGGTTATTAATCATAAAATCATCAATGTGACAGATGGGGAATAGTGCCAGCAAAGGTTACAAGCATTTTGGTACTTTTATAGCAAGGTATTCCCAAATTAATTTGAAGTATATTGAAAGATTACAAGTAAACGTCTGTCTATGAGTGATGATAAAGTAAAATAATGCCAAATTTAACATATTTGCACACAAGAATTGCTATACTTTTATATAGTAATGATAAAGAATCAGGATAAATTGACTTACATTATCACATTATACCCCTTTTTATATGTCAACCACCCATATATATATAAAAAAAAAAAAAATCCTTTCCAATTAATAAAAGGTAGTGGCAAACAGTAAGGTCTTTAAACTTGATTTAAAAGAATTAAAATATGCAGCATACATTCAGTTTTCAGTGAATTTGTTTCATATGGTGTATAAAAACTGAATGCTGCTTCTCCATGTTTTGTTTTGACTTTTTTTTAATTAATTTTGACTTATAAATTTGATATAAAAGTAGCTGGCTACTGTCCCAGATGACCTGAGAGGTCTGCTCAGGATGGTTCATAATGCATCAGAAGATTAGAAATTTACTTTGGCCTTAAAATGTTAATTAATTTAATAACCAGCTGTAGTATTTTGATATGAATTCTTTGACAGACAGATAGCCAGTGTAAAAACCTCAGAACTGGAGTGATGTAATCCACTTTATTTGATTTAAAGACACTGTTTATTGCAAATTATCCAGCAATCAGTCAACAAAGTACAGCAATTGAATATACAGAACACTTGTCAATGACTACCATTAAATGTCTTGTTACCAACATTCTTCAAAATATATATATTTTTGTGTGTGTTCAACAGAAGAAAGCCATACAGGTTTGGAACCAAGTGAAAGTGAGTAAATGCTTACATGATTTAAAAAAAAAAAAATTTTTTAAGTGAACTACCCCTATAAGTATATTTTTATGTTTATTAGAGTTATATGAGTAAGTGATAAAGAATGATTTATAGGGATAGTTCACTTTGAAATTAAATTTTGGTATGTTTTAGCTTACCTCAAGGGCATCCAAGATGTAGGCGTCTTTGTTTCTGCAGTAGTTTCAATTTTGATATTTTTAGGTCAAACTGTTCTTGTCTGTTAGTCAGTCATATAATGCAGGCCTATATGGTCACTACCTGAAAGAGCACGATTTGTTATGATTTCTCTTATATTATGAGCGCGCTTTTTGACGTGCCTACATTTGTAATTAAAAAATTTTAATCAGCAGGAAAAATTGTCTAACGAACAGTTCTGTTTAAAAATCCGTACTGAAATCGAGGCCATATATATATATATAAATTAGTGCATCACCATTATGCAGGCAAAAATGTTCAATTATTGATATTAATTTATTAATAATATTGATATAAATGATTGTCTATATTGATATAAATTATATAGTCTCAATCTATATTCCGTTAACTCTATATTGGCCAGCTCTAGTGTGCATCCTAGCAAAAGTGAATGACTGTAATTAGTTAAAAATGATTGTCAACAATGCTTTTCTTGAGCAATAATTTTTTTCTTTTTCTCATTTGGCAGACACAGTGATGACCAACTTTCCTTCGGCGACTGAATGGGAAATAAAAAATGCACTTTCTGGTCATTTTAAACAAGCACCAGGGAGAGCAGGGGGTGGTGGTTATGGATATAAAGCTAACAATTAATTCTTAAAAAAATTTGTATCTTAAGTTGTTTTACATATTTTCCAATATTTATTTGTTCATTTTTATGTTTGAATGTTGTCTAAGTTGTTAATATAATTGTTCTAAATAAATCCTTTATATTCAATTAGTTTGGATGGATTTTCATTTATGAGAACCTGTTATATTTGAGTGAAAAGAAGCCTAATTTTGTTGTCTATTATGTATATGTAGTGTAATTGATGACTAGTCTAACCATAGCCCAAGAATAGACTTCTATTAGATTTTCACTGACAGCCCAAAATCAGCCTTGTTTTAGCCTAGACCCATATTGCCTGTCTATTAGACGTATATATGTAGTCGTTTAATAGCTGTCTAATTGGTGACTAGTCAATTCTTGGGCTATGGTTAGACGTCTATTAGACATATAAATATAGTCATTCAATAGCTGTCTATTCTTGGGCTATGTTTAGACGTCTATTAGATTTTCACTGACAGCCCAAAATTAGCCTCGTTTTAGCCTAGACGTCTGGGCTGTGTTTTGACGGCTATTAGACGTCTATTAGGCGCAAAATTGCTTGCTGGGTATTTTTAAGGATCCTGGAGTACCAAATAAAACACATGTTAATCATTCGAGGGCCATGGTATATATTAAAATAACATGGTCACGGTTTATTAAAAATCGGAAGATCGGAAAATGACATAATCACTGTCGTTTATTTTGACAACTTCGTGTACAAGCTAGTCACTAGCCATATAGGTCACTAGCCTAGTTTGGCTTTTCTTCTGTGAACATGGAGGCGGTTGTGTCAGATGTAGTGGCACCAGAAGATCTAAAGGTAAACCATTTTCTCTCCTTTAACGACTGTAAATCCAAAATGACATCGATTAAGGTTGTATGTGGCTAAATCATCAGTATATTCGGTTATAACCGGGAGTTTCGGTTGACGTTGACGCTGTACCGCATCAAAACAACAACAATGAACATGACGCGTATGTCATACTGATGTCTGATGTCTCCTCAACTCATTGTTAGCAAAGACTTTATACACAGTCTTAAAGGGACTTTGTTGTAAGTTATTGACTTATGTAAGAATAGACCTACCATTATGAATCCTATGCTTTTAAGAGATAAAAACACCTATTTTATTAGTTTTGTGACTTTAATATTACACCTATCGTTACACCTATTATTTAAATGGAAACAGATGTTACTCTGCTTTAATTCACGATGTAGGTAAAGTTTTTCTTAGTCTGTGTTTGTCGGCCAGGGGGAGCACATGATCCTGACATCTTCCTCCCACTGATGCAACTGAGTGAATCTGATTCCCAAGATCCCATCCATCCACTAATAGGACTTTTTTTTGTCTTCCAGAGGTTAGAGAAGAAGTATAACGCAGAGCTGGTGAAAGGACCTGTTTCAAAGGCAAAGGAAACCACCTCTGAGTACGCCTGGTGTTTGATCAGAAGCAAGTACACAAATGACATTGTAAAAGGCATTCAGCTTTTGGAAGGTAAGTGCTTCAGCAAGTCCTAGTTTTTGGTTAAGGGATAACTTAGTTCACCCAAAAATGAAAATTCTGTCATCATTTACTCACCTGCATGTCGTTCCAAATCTGTATGAGTTTCTTTCTTCTGTTGAACACCAAAGAAGATATTTTGAAGAATGTTGGTAATCAAACAATTACCAACATTCTTCAAAATATCTTCTATTGTGTTCAACAGAAGAAAGAAACTCATACAGGTTTGGAACGACATGAGAGTGAGTAAATTATGACAGAAGTTTAACTATCCCTTTAGTCTGGGCCTGCGTGAGCTCCACATGGGCCATAGGTCTCATATAGGTAGGTCACAATTTGTTGAGCTTAACTGGCTTCCTGTTGAGTCGCGTGTTATTATGTCAAGACTGATCATGACCCATAAAATATAGTATGGTAATGTCCCAAATTATTTGTTGTGTCTTATTACTAAGGTGAAGGACACACACTATTTACACTCATGGCAGTATATCAGACCTCTGTCCTTATGCATTCAAGACAATGTTAGGGAAAGAAACATTTGCCTATATAGGGGCAGTTCAGTGAAACAAGTTAGACCGGCAAATTAAAGTGATTTCAAGCATGAACTCTTTTAAAAAGAGGACCACATTTACATTTAGTCATTTAGCAGACGCTTTTATCCAAAGCGACTTACAAATTAGGACTAAATTAAGCGAGTCATCATGAAGAGGCAAAAACAACGCAAGAAGTGCTCAAAATACGAAGTTCAGGCATTATTCAGAGTAGCATAAGCCTGATAAGTGAGGTTTTAAAGGGAAAGGGAAGGTTTTTTTTTTTGTTTTGTTTTTTATGAGGTTAAGTGCTCACGGAAGGACCAAGGACTGGTTATTAGAGAGGGTAGCGGAATAGGACCAGCGCCAGTTACCGTCTATATTTTTGCTTATTTAAGGAAAATGTTTGTACAGTATGTTATGTCATTGATTATTACACAATATGTAAGTGTCTTGTCCTGATGTTATGTGTTGAGGACCACAATGGAAATAAGTCCTGGACTTTATTGTGTTTTTTTATCCTCGATTGTATCTGATGCCTTTTGTTTTATGTTTAAGGCTTTCTTGATATAATTAAATAAATCAAATCAATTCAAAATCCAGCATGTTCTTGTTTTCAAATTCAGTAAAAAAAGTGATTCATTTTTCTTTTACCAGAACTGGTTCAAGCGAGTGAAAAAGACGATCAGAGAGATTTTCTTTTCTACCTTGCTGTTGCAAACTACAGACTCAAGGTGGGTTAGTATTTTCCCAGACAAATCCGATTTATTATCTGGGATGATGATGACGTCACTGCTAATAAATGTTTTTTTTATATCACATATCTTTGTCATCTGATTAAATCAGTGTTTCTCAACTATGTTCCTGGAAGCCTATGACTTTACTGCATAATTTGCATCAGAGTGCCAGATGAAGTAGCTGTACTAGACGTAAATCTCACGAAACCTGTCGAGTACGTCCTGCTCATAATCATGGGAAAAGCATATATATATTGAATGCATTTTTTTAAAGAAGTCTTTTATTCTCATCAATGCTGCATTTATTTGATCAAAAATACAGTAAAAACTGCAAAATATTATTAGAATCAAAAATTACTTTTCTATTTTCATATATTTTGAAATGTAATTTATTCCTGTGATCAAAGCTTAAAGTCAGCATCATTACTCCAGTCTTCAGTGTCACATGATCCTTCAGAAATCATTCTAATAATACGGGAAATGTTCAGAAATGTTTATTTCAGGGCCTCCAGAAACAGGTTTTGGAAGTGCTTGGATAAATGTAATCTTTCTCCCTTTGTTTTGCTCTCTTTACCACCCTGCATCTATCTTTTCTTCTTCTCTCAGGAGTATTAGAAAGCACTGAAGTACATTCGTACTCTGCTGAAGACCGAACCAGGTAACAAACAGGCCATGGAACTGGAGAAACTCATCAACGATGCTCTAAAAAAAGGTGAGATACAACAACAGACAAGAAAAACATCAGTCAATGGCCTTTATTAAATAGGATTTTGTGACATACACTACCATTCAAAGGTTTGCGGTCAGTCATTTTTTTTAAAGGAATTAATGCATTTAACTCTGCAAGGATACTCCTAAAAATATTACGCAGTGCAACTGATTTCAACATTAATGTTTAATGAGCAGAAAATCAGCATATTAGAATCATGTGAATATTAGAGAAATGGCTGCTGAAAATTAAAGGGATAGTTCACTTTGAAATTAATTTTTGATATGTTTTAGCTTACCTCAAGGGCATCCAAGATGTAGGTGTCTTTGTTTCCGCAGTAGTTTCAATTTTGATATTTTTAGGTCAAACCGTTCTTGTCTGTCAGTCATATAATGCAGGTCGATGGTCATTGTCTCAAAACAGAGTCCAAATTAAAACAATTCCCCATCGTCCAAATGAAACAATTCCCCATCATAAGTACACATTGATGGCCTAAGACACGAAACGAGCGGTTTGTGTGAGAAAACGAACAGTATTTATATCGTTGTCATCTCTTGAAAACAGCACACGTCCAAATGATCTGACGGCGCCGGCGGGTATAGATATATACATAGATGTCGCCTTGGCTACGGTTTCGTTCCAATGAACTGCAGTAGCGAAGGCGACATCTAGTGTATACATCTATACCCGCCCGCGGGCGGGTATAGATATATACACTAGATGTCGCTTGGCTACGGTTTCGTTCCAATGAACTGCAGTAGCCAAGGCGACATCTATGTTTATATCTATACCCGCCCGCGCCGTCAGATCATTTGGACGTGTGCTGTTTTCAAGAGATAACAACGATATAAATACTGTTCGTTTTCTCACACAAACCGCTCGTTTCGTGTCTTAGGCCATCAATGTGTACTTATGATGGGGAATTGTTTCATTTGGACGATGGGGAATTGTTTTAATTTGGACTCTGTGCTTGTGTTTTGAGACAATGACCATCGACCTGCATTATATGACTGACAGACAAGAACGGTTTGACCTAAAAATATCAAAATTGAAACTACTGCGGAAACAAAGACACCTACATCTTGGATGCCCTTGAGGTAAGCTAAAACATATCAAAAATTTATTTCAAAGTGAACTATCGCTTTAAGCTTTGTCGATATGCCAAATATCGGCCGATTAACCGGTTGACCACTGATAACCAGTGGCAGTGTCCTGCATAACAGCAGGGATGGAAACGCACGTGTATATTGTCATACTTACAACCAGTGTTGGAGAAAGTTACGTTTCAAAGTTATACATTACAATATTGCGTTACTCCCTAAAAAAGTAACTAACATTCACTAACTGCTCAGTGGAAACGAGCCATAATCCTGCAAAATCCAGTGTGCAGGATACCGGGACGCGTCGATCACCAACATGACCACATCTTTCCGGGACGGTTTGGCGTTCTGCGCTCTAATTCACCCCCCCCCCCCCCCCCCCCCCCTGCTGTATTGTGCTCAGAAAAGCACAGCTCCTGAACTTTGGACGAACGTTTAATTGCTAAACATTCGAACGTAGAGTTTGTTTACAGTTTATTTCTCCTATCAGACTTAAGATCATTTATAATTGTGGTTCAAAACACATTTTGAACTTAGGACGAGGGCGTAATACTTAAAAACATTTAGAATGTATGGCATGTAAAGTTGTATTACTTTAGAAACATGAATGAGACCTTATAGAATTTAGGGTGAGGAAATGGGAATTTTTAGACCTTAAGTACTTTAGAATTTAGGAAGAGAACATTGGTACTTTTAGTACCATTATTAAATGTTTAATCCTTCATGACTTAGGATATGAACAATTTCTTGAATTTAGGACCAGCACTTAAAACTTGGATTACATTATGACTTAGTACAAGAATATTGACATTTTTAGAATTCCAAACTAGATGTTGGAACTTTTAGAACTTTGGATGACATTACAACTTTTTAAAACATATTTTACATCTTGGGAAACTGAGCTTGAAATACTCAAAACTTTGTGTTTATTTAATGTTTAGACTATGTCTTGCAACATTCTAGTTGTTTCAAGTGAGTATCTGGCACTTGTTTGTTGACATTGCATTGGTACATGCTTGTGATTTGTGTTTGTATTACTGTAGTGTAAGATTTACTTTGTTAATATTTAGCATCGGAAATTCCCTTTTCTTTTCACTCTCTTACAGAGACTTTGACTCTTTGAGCAAGGAAAATATTTAAAGGAGAACTCCGGTCAATTTTAACATTGAGCTCATTTTTTTGTACATTTGGAGTGCTGTCAATACAGAGAACAACGACAAAAATCGGTGTTGCCTACACCGAGTTATTCTATTTTTAAAATTTGCACCCTATTGACTTCAATGGGGCAAGTAGTAAGCCTGCTTTTTAGCCTCTTAACATCCTTTAAGTGTCATTACAAGTGCACAGAAAATGTGAGTGATTCCTTCCGAGTGAACACGAGTGGATCTGACTGCAGTAGATGTTAGAGATATTAATAAAAATGAAGTTAATTCAGCCAGCGCTCATACCTTTGTTTACATCCTGTTTTCGGTGGAAGTCCACAGTAGTCGATTGTCGCGTTCACGCGCGTGATCATAGGTACTAAACCTATGCGTGTGAACTCGACAATCGATTACTATGGCCTTCCACCGAAAACAGGATGTAAACAAAGGTATGAGCGCTGGCTGAATTAACTTCATTTTTAAAAACAATAAACAGGTAAGATATTGTTCACTTTATAAAATTATCTCTTTATCAACCCTCATCACTTTTTTTTTCCTGTAGTTTCCATTACCACAATATTTTGACATTTATCCAGCAAATGTTTTATTTTCTGACATCATAACCGTCTCCACAATTGTTAAAAATACACGTTTTCTCATATGACTAACAGCCCATCCAAAGTGATCATCAGCAATATGAAAAAAGCAGTTTAACATTTGGTTCCATTCACTCTCAAAAATAAGGGTTCCAAAAGGGTTTTTGCAGAAAATTGTCATTTACTCACCATCAAGTTGTTCCAAACCTTAAGAATTTCTTCTGCTGCTGAACACAAAAGAAGATATTTTGAAGAATATGGGAAAACAAACAGTTGATGGATCCCATTGACTTCCATATTATGATGGGGTCCATCAACTGTTTGGTTACCGACTTTCTTCAGAGTATCATCTTTTGTGTTCAACAGAAGAATTAAATTATTACATATTACATTAAATTCATTCAGTTTGGAACAAATTGAGGGTGAGTAAATGATGAAAGAATTTACATTTTTGGGTGAGCTATTTAAAAGAACCTTTTTCCATAAAGAAGAACCTTTATGGAAAAGTTAATGGAACAATCAATGCCGATAAAGAACATTTGTGTTTTTTTTAAGAGTGTTTGTAGGGTTCTTGGATTCGCTATTGAGAATGAGGACATACTCATAGGTAGCTTGCTGTCACGTGACGAATTGAGCCCGTCCACCATTTTGGGAGGATACGCTATCGGTTGCCAGGGGCAACAGTGCAAGAGCAATACAGAGACGGAGCAGGAAAGACGGCTCGAGGAATTATAATAGAAATTACGAGAAAATTAAGAAGAAATGGAGAAGAATGCGGCAAAAGAGAAGGGTCCTTACAGGGAGAAACTTACTACCAATGCCAAACAAAAATTATTTTTTTTTTACTTAAATTTTAAAATATGAAAAAACTGTAACACATGGTTCCTACGGTTTCCATGACGATCGTGTGAGACACTGGAGCAGTTTTTTACACAGCAGTGTTTTCCAGGCATTCTAAAATAGTGCGACAACCTCCTCTACTACCAATACAAACAATGAACGGTGCTGGCGGGTATCCTCCCAAAATGGCGGAAAGGGGAGGATGACGCGGTCTCTGAGGGCGGGGGCGCTGTGGCGTGACGACATCTCCTCATTCTCAATACAGTTCTTCCAAAAAAAAAAAGTCATTGATACATATGTTCCTTCAGATCAGTATGTTGATTTAGGCTTCTTTAAAGCATTCGCATTTCGCACACAAAAAAATTCCTAAAGAACTAGAGAATCAAAGTTCTTTGTGAAATATACAAATGCTCACTTATGGCCTCCGCTAGTAGAAATGTTTTGGTTCTTTATGTGTAAGAGAACAGATCAACAACTTAATTTTTTTTTTGGCGAAATGTCTTCATTCCAAGAATATCACAACCCCATCATTTTGAAAAGTTAGTATGTTTCCTAAACCGCTCATGGAGCTGTTTGACCCATATGTGGTTGACCAGGTCTAAGATGTGACGGGTTGGATACATACTCCAGGCCTATTCTTCTGGTTTCTTCTATTTTTGTGGCAGCTGAATCACATGTTGTGCTGTTGTAGACCATTATAAATCATCATCTGCACACACTTCCTGTTACCATGGAAAAGGAAATGCTGTCCAGAAGGGCATTGTTGTGAAAGAGGGAACACAATAATGAAAGTACTGCAAAAGAAAAGCTAATGAATATTTTTTTGTGCATGCGAGGAAGACATTATCTTTCCAAACCGAACACGTGTGAGAGACAGAGAAAGTGTTAAGATAAGGTAATACATGGTTAACAGGGTGGAGATTAAGTATAAGGTCAACAGAAACCTGGCACTGAGTAATAGTTTTTTTTTTTTTAAATAAAAAAAAATCTTAAAATTCTCAGATCTGTAGCGATTCGTGGTCTTTTAATTGCATTTCCTGTTCTGTGAGTTGTTGAATGAATCTTTACGGAGAAATGTCTCCTTATTCCTCTCCATCTAGATTTTTCTCCTCCTCCTTTTCTCTTCTTGGTCATGTCTGCTCTTGTTTATTTTATTTTTTTTCTCCCAAAGAAATCCAGGCCAAGTTAACATTTTTGTGTGTGCATAATGGCATGGAGGAATTATAGTTCTTCCTCTGGGTGGAAAATCACCACAAATTATAAACTTTTTCCCAAAGGTTCATCATTGTGAAATATACATAAGATATGTGTCTGGTGACAGATAAGTTGATCTGGTGACATTCACACCATTATAAATAGAATAACATTGATCACTGATCCACAGAAAACAAAACTTGTTCACAACTTCAAATTTTAATAGCTAATGTCAATCAATATGTTCTGTGTAAAGCAGAAATATAAATGTTTTGATTTGTATGTTTGATTTGATTCAATGGAATATTATTGTCTAGTTGCCCTTGTATCTTCTATAAGTTAATATTCATCAACACACTGCATTAATTATTTTTTTTTCCATTTTGCAGCCTGCAGATATCAATCTGCAGATATTTCATTTCATTTATTTGTTTATTCACAGAACACAAGAAGTTCATATTTACAGATTTAAAGAATATACCATTCTGTAAAAAAAAGGACTACCCAGAAGCCATACCGGCTTATAAATAGGGCCCTTCAAGACACATAATCAGCACTAATAACAACAAATAATAATCCACCCACCCAATACCCATCCACACCAACAACAACACCATTCACCACAAAATATCCTCCCACCAACCAGCATACATCACACATCTCATCCATCCCTCAAACAAAAACCAATAATAGGGGTATTCAAACATCACAAAAAAGAAAATCAGATAAGTCAATAAAATATGAAACCTTCAGCCTTATGGGGTCTATCATGCATAATGTTGTAACAATTTGTGTTTAAAATGCTTTTTAAATATATCAAGAGAAGGTAGTTCCTTTATAGAATTGTCAATCTGATTCCAGATCCCAGGACCCTTACATGCTATACTAAAGCTAGTACACTTCATCTTGCGCTTTTTCCCTCGTAATAGAGTTCTCCTTCTAGTGTTATGGTCATGAATAGACGAGGTTACTGGAATGAGATGGCAAAGTTTTGGATGCAATTTATAAACTACGTTATACATAATACAAGCATTTTGAAAACTGTTGCACTCGGCGAGCTTCAAAAGCTTATACCTATAAAAAAGCGGACCAGAGGGAGCATCATAATTTGCCCATGATATAACACGTATAAATTTCTTCTGTAGAATCTGCAATTTTTCAAGATGGCTTGGATACGTGTTACACCATATAATATTACAATAATTTAGATGTGATTCAAAAAGTGACCGGTACAGTGTTAGAAGAGCATCAAAAGGAAGATCATATCTTAATTTATAGAACAAACCAACATATTTTGACAATTCCTTTGTTAAAAACTCCATATGTTGTTTAAAGTTTAAGGACTCATCTAAATAAATTCCTAAGAATTTGATGTTCTCTACTCTTTCAATTACTTTATTATGTATTTTGATTTGTATACTTTCAATTTTTGTCCGACTTCTATTTGAACGAAATATAATAAATTTGGTTTTAGATACATTTACAGATCATTTGTTGTATCTAAACCAAATATCTACTTTAACTAATTCCTCATTAACAAGCTTTTGTAAAATATCAAGATTTTTATGGGACAAAAAAAGATTAGTGTCATCTGCAAAGATAACCTGATGAAAAATATTTGATGAGCTTATAATGTCATTTACATACAAAATAAAAAGAAGTGGACCTAATATGGAGCCCTGGGGGACTCCACAAACAATATCTGTGCATTCTGAATAACTATTGTTTATTTGGACAAATTGCTCCCTATCAGTTAGGTAGCTTTTGAACCAGCTGAGTGCCTTCCCTCTGACACCATAGTGTTGCAATTTCCCAATTAGAATTTCTAAATCAGTGGTGTTGAAGGCTTTTGATAAATCTAAAAATACACCAATACCAATCTCACCATTATCTATAGCGTCATTGATTTTTTTCAATGAGATCCAGAATTGCCAAACAAGTAGAGCTCTTTCTCCTAAAGCCATATTGAGATGGGATGAGTATATTCATTTTATCTAGGTAACCCCTAAGTCTATTGTACACAACCCTCTCAAGCACATTGGAAAAAGTAGGCAAAATGGATATAGGTCGATAATTTTGTAGGTTATTTTTATCACCAGATTTATAAATTGGTATAACTTTTGCAATTTTTGTCATTTTTGGTACTACACCATGAGATAAAGAGAGGTTTATACAATAGACAAGTGGATCTAGAATTTCAATTGCAATAGATTTAACAATTTTGCTACATATATCATCCACACCAGCAGTATAAGAGCTTTTCATATTCATAATAATTTTCAAAACTTCCATTTTGTCGGTAGGTGTTAAAAATAAATGAATTCAAATAATTCCCTTTTAAATATTGTTGGTATGATAGCCTGGCAAGCCAGACCTACATCAAGATGTTAGGTCTGGCAACTCTCCATAGACACGGCTCAATCCGCTGTCCGCTGTCTTTCAAATTCCCTCTGCACGCAATAGGACAGCGCTTCAACCAACCAGTATGAGGTGCCGTCTAGGGCTTAAATCAAACTTCATTCACGCACACATATATGAAACGCTTGCATACACATATACTATGTAGTCACACATGCATGTATACTGCTGAATGCTTAAACTAATACATATGAAATGCACAACGTCACACCTAAAGTCGCTCACGCACACACGCAAACTCTACACACACGAGACGTGCGGAACTCTCCACGGACATACTCATCTGAGACGCGATGCGCACGTACGCACACGCACGCGCACACACACACACACACTCACTCACTCAGATGAGTATGTGCGCAGAGAGTTCCGCGCGTCTCGTGTGTTAGTACTACTTAGTATATGTGTATGCAAACGTTTCACATATATGTGTGCGTGAATGAAGTTTGATTTAAGCCCTAGACGGCGCCTCATAAACCAGAGCGTTTTCCCAACAGCGGAGCTAACGTTAGTTGATAGATTCAACTTTTGCCATATCTGGCCAGCAAAAAAACTACGAACATCTTCCTTTTTTTAAGAATGACTACGGCATGTTCTTTGCTCTTTTCTCAAAGAAAAACTTAACTCCAAGTCATAGACTGTAAAAAAATATACAAGTCCTCCAGAGTGGCGGCCAAAGCCGATTCGAAAGACTGTTCTCCAGCAGCCGCCATTCTTTGTTTTCAAGTAGCAGGGGGAACAGTCGCAACTCTGTCGTCATTATGTTAAGCCCGCCCCGCCTACTCTATTCACGATGTGATTGGCCTGACCCAATTTAGGTTTTTGTAGCTCAATGGAGAGTTGCTAGACTACCCTGGCTGCAAAATACATTTTGCTGCCGCTAGGGTGCGTCTAGATTTCTAGGCTATTGGTATGAAGCTGTAAAGCTGTAAAAAAAATTGTAAAGCTTATTTTTTTCTTTTAATTGATTTAAGGATTCCCTTTGTAAGCCAAGTATTTTGATTGCTTGTATCTCCTTGAACAATTTTTTCCGGTATAGTGATGTTAATACTGTTGGTTAATTCATTGATAAAAGCACTATAGGCTTCTTCCGGAGTATTCCAGCTAAATACAGAATCCCATGTTTTATGCCTAAGATTACCAAGCAATTTATCTAAATATTTTCCTGTTAATACTTTTATGCTTTTTTTAAGAGGTAATGTCTTCTTTTGTTGTTGCCTGGTCTTAGTATCCAGGTCTATGAAAAGTACAATTGGAAAATGATCTGTGATGTCTGACATAAATACACCCATAAATAAATACACATAAATACAGTCAAAATGGACATTTATATTTGTAATAATATTATCAATGGTGGACTTCAAATGGGTTTTATTTCTGGTACTCTCGTATATGAGCTTATAGTTGGAATTTTTTTTTTGAAGAATAGACAATTTAAGAAATCATTTTTCGCACCATCATCTTTAGCTAAGTTGATGTTAAAATCGCCAAGAATAAAACAATGTTTATTCATGTAATTGATGCTACTTAATATTTCATCCAGTTTGGTCAAGAAACAATTTAAGTCAGAGTCAGGAGGTCGATAGACTATTCCAGGCGTTCTCAACCCTGGTCCTCGAGGGCCACTTTCCTGCAGAGTTTAGCTCCAACCCTAATCAAACACACCTGAACCAGCTAATTAAGCTCTTCAGGATTACGAGAGAGCTACAGACAGGTGAGTTTGATCAAGGTTGGAGCTAAACTCAGCAGGAAAGTGGCCCTCGAGGACCAGGGTTGGGAACCCCTGGACTATTCCAACAATTATACTCTTCATATTTTCATTATGTATTTCAATAAATAAGGAATCTGATAGCCCATCATCCAAAAGTAGGTCATCCCGAACAGTTACACTCTGCTGTATGTTGGCATATAAGCACACGCCCCCACCCGGTCTGCTTGTTCTATTTTTGTTATGGAGCACATAGCCGTCCATGTTGAGTGTGTTCAGATATGACCGCTCATTTATCCAGGTTTCACTACATCCGATAATATTAAACTTATGATCTATACTAGCTAAGAGAGATAGTAAGTCATTATGATGCTTTATTAGGCTTCTCGTGTTAAGATGTAATAAAGAAAAAGGAAGTTTATCAGACTCTACTAAATTTTCAGGCAAGACACATTTACATCTGAGTTTTTCAAAGCAATGTTGGTCAAGTACTTCATGATTCCTAAAGGTAATTAATTCATCAAACCCCATGTAATATCTATATTAAAAAATGGTTGAAATCTCATAGTGTAAAGGCCCGTTCACACCAAGCACGATAACTATAAAGATAATGATAAAGATAACTATATATGCATCCACGCCAACGACCGATAACGGTCTTGTTATTCTAAGCACGCACGCGGCCGCGCTGCGGTTTCAAAGTAGCGAAAATGGATGACCTGCTGCTGCTTTACGTTACAAAAAAATATCAAAAGAAAAACAGGCGCTTTTGGGTACACGATATCCTTAAAAGACGAGAGGAGTTGGGAGAATCCGTCACTCTGATTAGAGAGTTGTCGTCTTTTTAAGACAAATTTTATTCATATTTTCGAATGAATCAACAACAGTTTCAAGACATCCTGGACATCGTGAAAGTGGACATCAGCAAGAGCCAAACAAATTTCAGAAATCCGATCAGCGCCAGAGACCGTTTGGCAGTACGTCCTAGGTATATAGCCTGCCCTATAGTATATAGCCACTGACTAATTAGGAAATGCTATCCAACAAACTTTTGGATAAATTTCATAAGTTAGGCTACAAAAAAAAGAAAGAAAGATGAGACAAAGGAGCAACATGTTGGCTATTACAGTAATGCTATTTGCACATAGTAGTTTAAAGGATGATAATAATAGTATTAATAATAATAACAATAATAATAATAATTAAAGCTGCAAGCAGCGATGAAAGGGCCCTCGCACCCGTGCCATCAACACTCGGTGGCTTTAGGAAGACAGCATGGTTGGGAAATGTACATTTAAGGAGGTATATATAGTAAGAGTATGTCAAAGTTAGTAACAAAATGTTTTGTATAATGGTGATAATAGCATGCTTCATGACTCAGCTAAGTGTTGCTAGCATGTTTAGTCTGTTTCTAGCATGCTTAGTACACAATAATTATGTGGTTAGTACCGCATTACTGTGTTAACCATGTCAGTTTCTGTTGCCAATAGGTGGCGTTATGACTATTGCTGAATATGAGCATGGATGTGTGTTCAGGACAGAACTCTTATCAAACGTGTGAAGTTTGGTGCAAATTGGAAATTGCCTTCTTGAGTAACAAAAAAGTCATGTTTCATTGAATTAGCATTCTTTAGCACTTAGCTAAGCATTGTTAGCATGTTTTAACATGTTTGTAGTATGTTTAGAACTCAATGGCATTTTTAACATGTTGCTAGAACGGCATCAACGTGTTAAACATGTCACTTCCTGTTGCCAGTAGGTGGCGCTATTACTAAAAATGAACATTCTCATGTAGATGTATTCAGGCCATGACTCTTATCAAAAGTGTGAAGTTTGGGGCAGATTGGACATTCCATGCCTGAGTTACAGCAAATTCCTATTTAATTGCAATAATAGCATGCTTTAGCACTTAGCTAAGAGTTTGCTAGCATGTTTTAGCATGTTTCTAGTATGTTGTTAGCATGTTTAACACTTGCTGGCACTTTTTTATATGTTATTAGGAGTCCATAACAGTGTTAAACATGTCACTTCCTGTTGCCAGCAGGTGGCGCTATGACTGTAACTGAATATAAGCATGGTCATGTGTTCAGGACAGAACGCTTATCAAAAGTGTGAAGTTTGGGGCAGATTGGACATTCCATGCCTGAGTTACAGCAAATTCATATTTAATTGCAGTAATATCATTCTTTAGCACTTAGCTAAGTGTTTGCTAGTATGTTTTAACATGTCTCTAGTATGTTGGTAGGATGTTTAGCACCTACTGGCATTTTTTTTATATGTTATTAGGAGTCAAGAACAGTGTTAAACGTCACTTCCTGTTGCCAGCAGGTGGCGCTATGACTATAACTAAATATGAGCATGGACATGTGTTCAAGAGATAACTCTTATCAAACGTGTGAAGTTTGGGGTAGATTGTACATTGCCTTCTTGAGTAACAACAAAGTCCTGTTTCATTGAATTAGCATGCTTTAGCACTTAGCTAAGTATTGCTAGCATGTTTTAATATGTTTCTAGCATGTTTAGAACTCAATGGCATTTTTAACATGTTGCTAGAACGGCATCAACGTGTTAAACATGTCACTTCCTGTTGCCAGTAGGTGGCGCTATTACTATAACTGAATTTGAGCATAGACATGTGTTCAGGCCATGATTCTTATCAAACGTGTGAAGTTTGGGGCAGATTGGACATTCCATGCCTGTGTTACAGCAAATTCCTATTTAATTGCAGCAATAGCATGCTTTAGCACTTAGCTAAGTGTTTGCTAACATGTTTTAGCATTTTTCTAGTATGTTGTTAGCATGTTTAGCACTTGCTGGCACTTTTTTTATGTTTTTATGTCCACAACAGTGTTTAACATGTCACTTCCTGTTGCCAGCAGGTGGCACTATGACTGTAACTGAATATGAGCATGGTCAAGTGTTCAGGACAGAACGTTTATTAAAAGTGTGAAGTTTGGCGCAGATTGGACATTGCCTTCTTGAGTAACAACAACATCCTGTTTCATTGAATTAGCATGCTTTAGCACTTAGCTAAGTATTGCTAGCATGTTTTAACATGTTTCTAGCATGTTTAGAAGTCAATGGCATTTTTAACATGTTGCTAGAATGGCATCAACGTGTTAAACATGACACTTCCTGTTACCAGTAGGTGGCGCTATTACTATAACTGAATGTTCTCATGTAGATGTGTTCAGGACAGAACGCTTATCAAAAGTGTGAAATTTGGGGCAGATTGGACATTCCATGCCTGAGTTACAGTAAATTCTTATTTAATTGCAATAATAGCATGCTTTAGCACTTAGCTAAGAGTTTGCTAGCATGTTTTAGCATGCTTCTAGTATGTTGTTAGCATGTTTAGCACTTGCTGGCACTTTTTTATATGTTATTAGGAGTCCATAACAGTGTTAAACATGTCACTTCCTGTTGCCAGCAGGTGGCGCTATGACTGTAACTGAATATGAGCATGGTCATGTGTTCAGGACAGAACGCTTATCAAAAGTGTGAAGTTTGGGGCAGATTGGACATTCCATGCCTGAGTTACAGCAACTTCCTGTTTCATGGCGAAACATCGAAATTTGTTAGGCCGCCGTGGACCCGCCCTTTGACGAAAACTCAAGATCTTCGCAATTTAACGTCGCAAAGGCCTTAAGATTACACTCACCAAATTTGAAGATGATCAGATTAAAACTGTAGGAGGAGTTCGTTAAAGTACGAGGCCTGAAAATGGCAAAAACTGCACAAAAATCTGAGAGGAAGTTCAAAATGGCTGACTTCCTGTTGTGTTTAGGGCTATGCTCCAAGAGACTTTTTTGTAGGTATTAGGTCATTACACGTATGTACCGAATTTCGTGCACGTACGTGGAACGTTGCGGGAGGCGCACTCCGTTGAACTTTTATAGGTGGCGCTATCGAGCCGTTTTGCCCCGTCCAATTCTGAAACCTATATCAGATGTAAATTTTCGCCAGTTCTGACGCGTGTGCAAAGTTTCGTGAGTTTTCGAGCATGTTTAGGCCCTCAAAAATGCAATTCAATGCGGAGAAGAATAATAATAATAATAATAATTAAAGCTGCAAGCAGCGATGAAAGGGCCCTCGCACCCGTGCCATCAACACTCGGTGGTTTTAGGAAGACAGAGCATGGTTGGGAAATGTACATTTAAGGAGGTATATATAGTAAGAGTATGTCAAAGTCAGTTACAAAATGTTTTGTATAATGGTGATAATAGCATGCTTCATGACTCAGCTAAGTGTTGCTAGCATGTTTAGTCTGTTTCTAGCATGCTCAGTACACAATAATTATGTGGTTAGTACTGCATTACTGTGTTAACCATGTCAGTTTCTGTTGCCAGTAGGTGGCGTTATGACTATAACTGAATATGAGCATGGATGTGTGTTCAGGACAGAACTCTTATCAAACGTGTGAAGTTTGGTGCAAATTGGACATTGCCTTCTTGAGTAACAACAAAGTCATGTTTCATTGAATTAGCATTCTTTAGCACTTAGCTAAGCATTGTTAGCATGTTTTAACATGTTTCTAGCATGTTTAGAACTCAATGGCATTTTTAACATGTTGCTAGAACGGCATCAACGTGTTAAACATGTCACTTCCTGTTGCCAGTAGGTGGCGCTATTACTAGAACTGAACATTCTCATGCAGATGTGTTCAGGCCATGACTCTTATCAAAAGTGTGAAGTTTGGGGCAGATTGGACATTCCATGCCTGAGTTACAGCAAATTCCTATTTAATTGCAATAATAGCATGCTTTAGCACTTAGCTAAGAGTTTGCTAGCATGTTTTAGCATGTTTCTAGTATGTTGTTAGCATGTTTAACACTTGCTGGCACTTTTTTATATGTTATTAGGAGTCCATAACAGTGTTAACATGTCACTTCCTGTTGCCAGCAGGTGGCGCTATGACTGTAACTGAATATAAGCATGGTCATGTGTTCAGGACAGAACGCTTATCAAAAGTGTGAAGTTTGACGCAGATTGGACATTCCATGCCTGAGTTACAGCAAATTCATATTTAATTGCAGTAATATCATTCTTTAGCACTTAGCTAAGTGTTTGCTAGTATGTTTTAACATGTCTCTAGTATGTTGGTAGGATGTTTAGCACCTACTGGCATTTTTTTATATGTTATTAGGAGTCAAGAACAGTGTTAAACGTCACTTCCTGTTGCCAGCAGGTGGCGCTATGACTATAACTAAATATGAGCATGGACATGTGTTCAAGAGATAACTCTTATCAAACGTGTGAAGTTTGGGGTAGATTGTACATTGCCTTCTTGAGTAACAACAAAGTCCTGTTTCATTGAATTAGCATGCTTTAACACTTAGCTAAGTATTGCTAGCATGTTTTAATATGTTTCTAGCATGTTTAGAACTCAATGGCATTTTTAACATGTTGCTAGAACGGCATCAACGTGTTAAACATGTCACTTCCTGTTGCCAGTAGGTGGCGCTATTACTATAACTGAATTTGAGCATAGACGTGTGTTCAGGCCATGATTCTTATCAAACGTGTGAAGTTTGGGGCAGATTGGACATTCCATGCCTGAGTTACAGCAAATTCCTATTTAATTGCAGTAATAGCATGCTTTAGCACTTAGCTGAGTGTTTGCTAGCATGTTTCTAGTATGTTGCTAACCTGTTTAGCACTTGCTGGCTCTTTTTTATATGTTATTAGGAGACCACAACAGTGTTAAACATGTCACTTCCTGTTGACAGCAGGTGGCGCTATTACTATAACTGAATATTCTCATGTAGATGTGTTCAGGCCATGACTCTTATCAAACGTGTGAAGTTTGGGGCAGATTGGACATTCCATGCCTGTGTTACAGCAAATTCCTATTTAATTGCAGCAATAGCATGCTTTAGCACTTAGCTAAGTGTTTGCTAGCATGTTTTAGCATGTTTCTAGTATGTTGTTAGCATGTTTAGCACTTGATGGCACTTTTTTTATATGTTTTTATATGTCCACAACAGTGTTTAACATGTCACTTACTGTTGCCAGCAGGTGGCACTATGACTGTAACTGAATATGAGCATGGTCATGTGTTCAGGACAGAACGTTTATTAAAAGTGTGAAGTTTGGTGCAGAATGGACATTGCCTTCTTGCGTAACAACAACATCCTGTTTCATTGAATTAGCATGCTTTAGCACTTAGCTAAGTATTGCTAGCATGTTTTAACATGTTTCTAGCATGTTTAGAAGTCAATGGCATTTTTAACATGTTGCTAGAATGGCATCAACGTGTTAAACACGACACTTCCTGTTACCAGTAGGTGGCGCTATTTCTATAACTGAATATTCTCATGTAGATGTGTTCAGGACAGAACGCTTATCAAAAGTGTGAAGTTTGGGGCAGATTGGACATTCCATGCCTGAGTTACAGCAAATTCCTATTTAATTGCAATAATAGCATGCTTTAGCACTTAGCTAAGAGTTTGCTAGCATGTTTTAGCATGCTTCTAGTATGTTGTTAGCATGTTTAGCACTTGCTGGCACTTTTTTATATGTTATTAGGAGTCCATAACAGTGTTAAACATGTCACTTCCTGTTGCCAGCAGGTGGCGCTATGACTATAACTGAATATGAGCATGGTCATGTGTTCAGGACAGAACTCTTATCAAACGTGTGAAGTTTGGGGCAGATTGGACATTCCATGCCTGAGTTACAGCAACTTCCTGTTTCATGGCGAAACATCGAAATTTGTCAGGCCGCCGAGGACCCGCCCTTCGACGAAAACTCAAGATCTTCGCAATTTAACGTCGCAAAGGCCTTAAGATTACACTCACCAAATTTGAAGATGATCAGATTAAAACTGTAGGAGGAGTTCGTTAAAGTACGAGGCCTGAAAATGGCAAAAACTGCACAAAAATCTGAGAGGAAGTTCAAAATGGCTGACTTCCTGTTGTGTTTAGGGCTATGCTCCAAGAGACTTTTTTGTAGGTATTAGGTCATTACATGTATGTACCGAATTTCGTGCACGTACATGGAACGTTGCGGGAGGCGCACTCCGTTGAACTTTTATAGGTGGCGCTATCGAGCCATTTTGCCCCGTCCAATTCTGAAACCTATATCAGATGTAAATTTTCGCCAGTTCTGACGCGTGTGCAAAGTTTTGTGAGTTTTCGAGCATGTTTAGGCCCTCAAAAATGCAATTAAATGCGGAGAAGAATAATAATAATAATAATAATAATAATAATAATAATAATAAACAGAGCAATTCCAAGAGGGTCCTCACACCATCGGTGCTCGGGCCCTAATTAAAGCTGCAAGCAGCGATGAAAGGGCCCTCGCACCCGTGCCATCAACACTCGGTGGTTTTAGGAAGACAGAGCATGTTTGGGAAATGTACATTTAAGGAGGTATATATAGTAAGAGTATGTCAAAGTCAGTTACAAAATGTTTTGTATAATGGTGATAATAGCATGCTTCATGACTCAGCTAAGTGTTGCTAGCATGTTTAGTCTGTTTCTAGCATGCTCAGTACACAATAATTATGTGGTTAGTACTGCATTACTGTGTTAACCATGTCAGTTTCTGTTGCCAGTAGGTGGCGTTATGACTATAACTGAATATGAGCATGGATGTGTGTTCAGGACAGAACTCTTATCAAACGTGTGAAGTTTGGTGCAAATTGGACATTGCCTTCTTGAGTAACAACAAAGTCATGTTTCATTGAATTAGCATTCTTTAGCACTTAGCTAAGCATTGTTAGCATGTTTTAACATGTTTCTAGCATGTTTAGAACTCAATGGCATTTTTAACATGTTGCTAGAACGGCATCAACGTGTTAAACATGTCACTTCCTGTTGCCAGTATGTGGCGCTATTACTATAACTGAATATTCTCATGCAGATGTGTTCAGGCCATGACTCTTATCAAAAGTGTGAAGTTTGGGGCAGATTGGACATTCCATGCCTGAGTTACAGCAAATTCCTATTTAATTGCAATAATAGCATGCTTTAGCACTTAGCTAAGAGTTTGCTAGCATGTTTTAGCATGTTTCTAGTATGTTGTTAACATGTTTAACACTTGCTGGCACTTTTTTATATGTTATTAGGAGTCCATAACAGTGTTAACATGTCACTTCCTGTTGCCAGAAGGTGGCGCTATGACTGTAACTGAATATAAGCATGGTCATGTGTTCAGGACAGAACGCTTATCAAAAGTGTGAAGTTTGACGCAGATTGGACATTCCATGCCTGAGTTACAGCAAATTCATATTTAATTGCAGTAATATCATTCTTTAGCACTTAGCTAAGTGTTTGCTAGTATGTTTTAACATGTCTCTAGTATGTTGGTAGGATGTTTAGCACCTACTGGCATTTTTTTATATGTTATTAGGAGTCAAGAGCAGTGTTAAACGTCACTTACTGTTCCCAGCAGGTGGCGCTATGACTATAACTAAATATGAGCATGGACATGTGTTCAAGAGATAACTCTTATCAAACGTGTGAAGTTTGGGGTAGATTGTACATTGCCTTCTTGAGTAACAACAAAGTCCTGTTTCATTGAATTAGCATGCTTTAACACTTAGCTAAGTATTGCTAGCATGTTTTAATATGTTTCTAGCATGTTTAGAACTCAATGGCATTTTTAACATGTTGCTAGAACGGCATCAACGTGTTAAACATGTCACTTCCTGTTGCCAGTAGGTGGCGCTATTACTATAACTGAATTTGAGCATAGACGTGTGTTCAGGCCATGATTCTTATCAAACGTGTGAAGTTTGGGGCAGATTGGACATTCCATGCCTGAGTTACAGCAAATTCCTATTTAATTGCAGTAATAGCATGCTTTAGCACTTAGCTGAGTGTTTGCTAGCATGTTTCTAGTATGTTGCTAACCTGTTTAGCACTTGCTGGCTCTTTTTATATATTATTAGGAGACCACAACAGTGTTAAACATTTCACTTCCTGTTGACAGCAGGTGGCGCTATTACTATAACTGAATATTCTCATGTAGATGTGTTCAGGCCATGACTCTTATCAAACGTGTGAAGTTTGGGGAAGATTGGACATTCCATGCCTGTGTTACAGCAAATTCCTATTTAATTGCAGCAATAGCATGCTTTAGCACTTAGCTAAGTGTTTGCTAGCATGTTTTAGCATGTTTCTAGTATGTTGTTAGCATGTTTAGCACTTGATGGCACTTTTTTATATGTTTTTATATGTCCACAACAGTGTTTAACATGTCACTTCCTGTTGCCAGCAGGTGGCGCTATGACTGTAACTGAATATGAGCATGGTCATGTGTTCAGGACAGAACGTTTATTAAAAGTGTGAAGTTTGGTGCAGAATGGACATTGCCTTCTTGCGTAACAACAACATCCTGTTTCATTGAATTAGCATGCTTTAGCACTTAGCTAAGTATTGCTAGCATGTTTTAACATGTTTCTAGCATGTTTAGAAGTCAATGGCATTTTTAACATGTTGCTAGAATGGCATCAACGTGTTAAACACGACACTTCCTGTTACCAGTAGGTGGCGCTATTTCTATAACTGAATATTCTCATGTAGATGTGTTCAGGACAGAACGCTTATCAAAAGTGTGAAGTTTGGGGCAGATTGGACATTCCATGCCTGAGTTACAGCAAATTCCTATTTAATTGCAATAATAGCATGCTTTAGCACTTAGCTAAGAGTTTGCTAGCATGTTTTAGCATGCTTCTAGTATGTTGTTAGCATGTTTAGCACTTGCTGGCACTTTTTTATATGTTATTAGGAGTCCATAACAGTGTTAAACATGTCACTTCCTGTTGCCAGCAGGTGGCGCTATGACTATAACTGAATATGAGCATGGTCATGTGTTCAGGACAGAACTCTTATCAAACGTGTGAAGTTTGGGGCAGATTGGACATTCCATGCCTGAGTTACAGCAACTTCCTGTTTCATGGCGAAACATCGAAATTTGTCAGGCCGCCGAGGACCCGCCCTTCGACGAAAACTCAAGATCTTCGCAATTTAACGTCGCAAAGGCCTTAAGATTACACTCACCAAATTTGAAGATGATCAGATTAAAACTGTAGGAGGAGTTCGTTAAAGTACGAGGCCTGAAAATGGCAAAAACTGCACAAAAATCTGAGAGGAAGTTGAAAATGGCTGACTTCCTGTTGTGTTTAGGGCTATGCTCCAAGAGACTTTTTTGTAGGTATTAGGTCATTACATGTATGTACCGAATTTCGTGCACGTACGTGGAACGTTGCGGGAGGCGCACTCCGTTGAACTTTTATAGGTGGCGCTATCGAGCCATTTTGCCCCGTCCAATTCTGAAACCTATATCAGATGTAAATTTTCGCCAGTTCTGACGCGTGTGCAAAGTTTTGTGAGTTTTCGAGCATGTTTAGGCCCTCAAAAATGCAATTAAATGCGGAGAAGAATAATAATAATAATAATAATTAAAGCTGCAAGCAGCGATGAAAGGGCCCTCGCACCCGTGCCGCCGCCACCCGGTGGCTTTAGGAAGACAGAGCATGGTTGGACAATGTGCATTTAAGGAGGTATATATAGTAGTTGCTAGCAGGTTTAGTATGTTTTTAGCATGCTTAGTACACAATAGTTATGTGGTTAGTACTGCATTACTGTGTTAACCATGTCAGTTTCTGTTGCCAGTAGGTGGGGCTATGTCTATATCTGAATATCGCTATGTAGATGTGTTCAGTGCAGGACTTTTATCAAACATGTGGAGTTTGGGGCAGATTGGACATTGTATGCTTGAGTTACAACAACTTCCTTTAGCATTTCTAGCATGTTTTATGATGTTTCTAGCATATTACATATTAATTTTGGGGTAGATTGGACATTGAATGCCTGAGTTACAGCAAATTCATATTTAATTGCAGTAATAGGATGCTTTAACACTTAGCTAAGTATTTGATTGCATGTTTCTAGTATGTTGCTAACATGTTTAGCAGTTGGTGACACTTTTTTATATGTTATTAGGAGTCCAGAATAGTGTTAAACGTCACTTCCTGTTGCCAGCAGGCGGCGCTATGACTATATCTGAATATGAGCATGGACTTGTGTTCAGGAGATAACTATTATCAAACGTGTGAAGTTTGGGGTAGATTGGACATTGTATGCCTAAGTTACAACAACTTCCTTTAGCATTTCTAGCATGCTTTAGAACTTAGCTATGTGTTGCTAGCATGTTTATTGCATGTTACATATTAAGTTTGGGGCAGATTGGACATTCCATGCCTGTGTTACAGCAAATTCATATTTAATTGCAGCAATAGCATGCTTTAGCACTTAGCTAAGTGTTTGCTAATATGTTTCTAGTATGTTGTTAGCATGTTTAGCACTTGCTGGCACTGTTTTATATGTTATCAGGAGTCCACAACAGTGTTTAACATGTCACTTCCTGTTGCCAGCAGGCGGTGCTATGACTGTAACTGAATGAGCATGGTCATGTGTTCAGGACAGAACGCTTATCAAAAGTGTGAAGTTTGGCGCAGATTGGACATTGCCTTCTTGAGTAACAACAACATCCTGTTTCATTGAATTAGCTAAGTATTGCTAGCATGTTTTAACATGTTTCTAGCATTTTTAGAAGTCAGTGGCATTTTTAACATGTTGCTAGAACGGCATCAACGTGTTAAACATGACACTTCCTGTTACCAGTAGGTGGCGCTATTACTATAACTGAATATTCTCATGTAGATGTGTTCAGGCCATGACTCTTATCAAACGTGTGAAGTCTGGGGCAGATTGGACATTCTGTGCCTGAGTTACAACAAATTTCTATTTAATTGCAGTAATAGCATGCTTTAGCACTTAGCTAAGTGTTTGCTAGCATGTTTTAGCATGTTTCTAGTATGTTGTTAGCATGTTTAGCACTTGCTGGCACTTTTTTATATGTTATCAGGAGTCCACAAGAGTGTTAAACATGTCACTTCCTGTTGCCAGCAGGTGGCGCTATGACTATAACTGAATATGAGCATGGTCATGTGTTCAGGACAGAACTCTTATCAAAAGTGTGAAGTTTGGGGCAGATTGGACATTCCATGCCTTAGTTACAGCAACTTACTATTTATTTGCAGCAATAGCATGCTTTAGCACTTAGCTAAGTGTTTGCTAACATGTTTCTAGTATGTTGTTAGCATGTTTAGCACTTGCTGGCACTTTTTTATATGTTATCAGGAGTCCACAACAGTGTTTAACATGTCACTTCCTGTTGCCAGCAGGTGGCGCTATGACTGTAACTGAATATGAGCATGGTCATGTGTTCAGGACAGAACGCTTATCAAAAGTGTGAAGTTTGGCGCAGATTGGACATTGCCTTCTTGAGTAACAACAACATCCTGTTTCATTGAATTAGCATGCTTTAGCACTTAGCTAAGTATTGCTAGCATGTTTTAACATGTTTCTAGCATTTTTAGAAGTCAATGGCATTTTTAACATGTTGCTAGAACGGCATCAACGTGTTAAACATGACACTTCCTGTTACCAGTAGGTGGCGCTATTACTATAACTGAATATTCTCATGTAGATGTGTTCAGGCCATGACTCTTATCAAACGTGTGAAGTTTGGGGCAGATTGGACATTCCGTGCCTGAGTTACAGCAAATTCCTATTTAATTGCAGTAATAGCATGCTTTAGCACTTAGCTAAGTGTTTGCTAGCATGTTTTAGCATGTTTCTAGTAAGTTGTTAGCATGTTTAGCACTTGCTGGCACTTTTTTATATGTTATCAGGAGTCCACAAGAGTGTTAAACATGTCACTTCCTGTTGCCAGCAGGTGGCGCTATGACTGTAACTGAATATGAGCATGGTCATGTGTTCAGGACAGAACGCTTATCAAAAGTGTGAAGTTTGGGGCAGATTGGACATTCCATGCCTGAGTTACAGCAACTTCCTGTTTCATGGCGAAACATCAAAATTTGTCAGGCCGCCGAGGGCCCGCCCTTCGACGAAAACTCAAGATCTTCGCAATTTAACGTCGCAACGGCCTTAAGATTACACTCACCAAATTTGAAGATGATCAGATTAAAACTGTAGGAGGAGTTCGTTAAAGTACGAGGCCTGAAAATGGCAAAAAGTGCACAAAAATCAGAGAGGAAGTTGAAAATGGCTGACTTCCTGTTGTGTTTAGAGCTATGCTCCAAGAGACTTTTTTGTAGGTATTAGGTCATTACACATATGTACCGAATTTCGTACACGTACGTGGAACACAGCGGGAGGCGCACTCTGTTGAACTTTTATAGGTGGCGCTATCGAGCCATTTTGCCCCGCCCAATTCTGAAACCTATATCAGATGTAAATTTTCGCCAGTTCTGACGCGTGTGCAAAGTTTCGTGAGTTTTCGAGCATGTTTAGGCCCTCAAAAATGCAATTAAATGCGGAGAAGAATAATAATAATAATAATTAAAGCTGCAAGCAGCGATGAAAGGGCCCTCGCACCCGTGCCATCAACACTCGGTGGTTTTAGGAAGACAGAGCATGGTTGGGAAATGTACATTTAAGGAGGTATATATAGTAATAGTATGTCAAAGTCAGTTACAAAATGTTTTGTATAATGGTGATAATAGCATGCTTCATGACTATGTTTCTAGCATGCTCAGTACACAATAATTATGTGGTTAGTACTGCATTACTGTGTTAACCATGTCAGTTTCTGTTGCCAGTAGGTGGCGTTATGACTATAACTGAATATGAGCATGGATGTGTGTTCAGGACAGAACTCTTATCAAACGTGTGAAGTTTGGTGCAAATTGGACATTGCCTTCTTGAGTAACAACAAAGTCATGTTTCATTGAATTAGCATTCTTTAGCACTTAGCTAAGCATTGTTAGCATGTTTTAACATGTTTCTAGCATGTTTAGAACTCAATGGCATTTTTAACATGTTGCTAGAACGGCATCAACGTGTTAAACATGTCACTTCCTGTTGCCAGTAGGTGGCGCTATTACTATAACTGAACATTCTCATGTAGATGTGTTCAGGCCATGACTCTTATCAAAAGTGTGAAGTTTGGGGCAGATTGGACATTCCATGCCTGAGTTACAGCAAATTCCTTTTTAATTGCAATAAAAGCATGCTTTAGCACTTAGCTAAGAGTTTGCTAGCATGTTTTAGCATGTTTCTAGTATGTTGTTAACATGTTTAACACTTGCTGGCACTTTTTTATATGTTATTAGGAGTCCATAACAGTGTTAAACATGTCACTTCCTGTTGCCAGCAGGTGGCGCTATGACTGTAACTGAATATAAGCATGGTCATGTGTTCAGGACAGAACGCTTATCAAACGTGTGAAGTTTGACGCAGATTGGACATTCCATGCCTGAGTTACAGCAAATTCATATTTAATTGCAGTAATATCATTTTTTAGCACTTAGCTAAGTGTTTGCTAGTATGTTTTAACATGTCTCTAGTATGTTGTTAGCATGTTTAGCATTTGATGGCACTTTTTTTATATGTTTTTATATGTCCACAACAGTGCTTAACATGTCACTTCCTGTTGCCAGCAGGTGGCACTATGACTGTAACTGAATATGAGCATGGTCATGTGTTCCGGACAGAACGTTTATTAAAAGTGTGAAGTTTGGTGCAGAATGGACATTGCCTTCTTGCGTAACAACAACATCCTGTTTCATTGAATTAGCATGCTTTAGCACTTAGCTAAGTATTGCTAGCATGTTTTAACATGTTTCTAGCATGTTTAGAAGTCAATGGCATTTATTAACATGTTGCTAGAACGGCATCAACGTGTTAAACATGACACTTCCTGTTACCAGTAGGTGGTGCTATTACTATAACTGAATATTCTCATGTAGATGTGTTCAGGCCATGACTGTTATCAAACGTGTGAAGTCTGGGGCAGATTGGACATTCTGTGCCTGAGTTACAGCAAATTTCTATTCAATTGCAGTAATAGCATGCTTTAGCACTTAGCTAAGTGTTTGCTAGCATGTTTTAGCATGTTTCTAGTATGTTGTTAACATGTTTAGCACTTGCTGGCACTTTTTTATATGTTATCAGGAGTCCACAAGAGTGTTAAACATGTCACTTCCTGTTGCCAGCAGGTGGCGCTATGACTGTAACTGAATATGAGCATGGTCATGTGTTCAGGACAGAACGCTTATCAAAAGTGTGAAGTTTGGAGCAGATTGGATATTCCATGCCTTAGTTACAGCAACTTCCTATTTAATTGCAGCAATAGCATGCTTTAGCACTTAGCTAAGTGTTTGCTAACATGTTTCTAGTATGTTGTTAGCATGTTTAGCACTTGCTGGCACTTTTTTATATGTTATCAGGAGTCCACAACAGTGTTTAACATGTCACTTCCTGTTGCCAGCAGGTGGCGCTATGACTGTAACTGAATATGAGCATGGTCATGTGTTCAGGACAGAACGCTTATCAAAAGTGTGAAGTTTGGCGCAGATTGGACATTGCCTTCTTGAGTAACAACAACGTCATGTTGCATTGAATTAGCATGCTTTAGCACTTAGCTTAGTATTGTTAGCATGTTTTAACATGTTTCTAGCATGTTCAGAAGTCAATGGCATTTTTAACATGTTGCTAGAACGGCATCAACGTGTTAAACATGACACTTCCTGTTACCGGTAGGTGGCGCTATTACTATAACTGAATATTCTCATGTAGATGTGTTCAGGCCATGAATCTTATCAAACGTGTGAAGTTTGGGGCAGACTGGACATTCCGTGCCTGTGTTAAAGCAAATTCCTATTTAATTGCAGCAATAGCATGCTTTAGCACTAAGCTAAGTGTTTGCTAGCATGTTTTAGCATGTTTCTAGTATGTTGTTAGCATGTTTAGCACATGCTGGCACTTTTTTATATGTTATTATGAGTCCACAACAGTGTTTAACATGTCACTTCCTGTTGCCAGCAGGTGGCACTATGACTGTAACTGAATATGAGCATGGTCATGTGTTTAGGACAGAACGTTTATCAGAAATGTGAAGTTTGGCGCAGATTAGACATTGCCTTCTTGAGTAACAACAACATCCTGTTTCATTGAATTAGCATGCTTTAACACTTAGCTAAGTATTGCTAGCATGTTTTAACATGTTTCTAGCATGTTTAGAAGTCAATGGCATTTTTAACATGTTGCTAGAACAGCATCAACGTGTTAAACATGTCACTTCCTGTTGCCAGTAGGTGGCGCTATTACTATAACTGAATTTGAGCATGGACATGTGTTCAGGCCATGATTCTTATCAAACGTGTGAAGTTTGGGGCAGATTGGACATTCCATGCCTGAGTTACAGCAAATTCCTATTTAATTGCAGTAATAGCATGCTTTAGCACTTAGCTAAGTGTTTGCTAGCATGTTTTAGCATGTTTCTAGTATGTTGTTAGCATGTTTAGCACTTGCTGGCACTTCTTTATATGTTATTAGGAGTCCACAACAGTGTTAAACATGTCACTTCCTGTTGCCAGCAGGTGGCGCTATGACTATAAATGAATATGAGCATGGTCATGTGTTCAGGACAGAATGCTTATCAAACGTGTGAAGTTTGGAGCAGATTGGACATTCCATGCCTGAGTTATAGCAACTTCCTGTTTCATGGCGAAACATCAAAATTTGTCAGGCCGCCGAGGACCCGCCCTTCGACGAAAACTCAAGATCTTCGCAATTTAACGTCGCAAAGGCCTTAAGATTACACTCACCAAATTTGAAGATGATCAGATTAAAACTGTAGGAGGAGTTCGTTAAAGTACGAGGCATGAAAATGGCAAAAACTGCACAAAAATCTGAGAGGAAGTTGAAAATGGCTGACTTCCTGTTGTGTTTAGGGCTACGCTCCAAGAGACTTTTTTGTAGGTAGTAGGTCCTTACATGTATGTACCGAATTTCGTACACATACGTGGAACATAGCGGGAGGCGCACTCCGTTGAACTTTTATAGGTGGCGCTATCGAGCCATTTTGCCCCGCCCAGTTCTGAAACCTATATCAGTTGTAAATTTTCGCCAGTTCTGACGCGTGTGCAAAGTTTCGTGACTTTTCGAGCATGTTTAGGCCCTCAAAAATGCGATTCAATGCGGAGAAGAATAATAATAATAATAAATATAGCTGCGAGCAGCGATTGCGGGCCCAAGCCGGTGGCACCGCCACCCCGGTGCCTTTAGTTACCTAAAGGCACCGGGGATGGCGGTGCCACCGGCTTTGGCCCTCCATCGCTGCTCGCAGCTATATTTATATATATATATATATATATATATATATATAAATATCTATATATATACATATATATATATATATGTATATAAATATCTATATATATACACACACACACACACACACATATATATATATATATATATATATATATATATACTTATATATATATACGTATATATATATATATATATAAATATAAGACAGAAAATTTTACTTGTCTTACCTTATTCTGATTTTATGATACACCCAAAATATTCCACAACAAATCCTTTAAATTTAATGTAAAAATAAAAACGAAAGTAAGCAGTGTTGGTCTCACGTAACCCTCTCATTAGAATCAAAATGTTTCAATATTTGCGATGTATTTGGATGCTAAACTATTCTTTATTATAGGCTTTGTACTTCACTCGTGTTCCAATATCGATGGAAAAAATCATCCTCTTCACACGCGCAAAAATGTTCTTGGAAACATCACAGTGGAGCTCTGCTTACTGTGAATGGTACAGATTGTACTACTGACTATTTAAACAGAGCAGTGTAATTCGTTTATGTTAGGTTGACTATTTTTATTATTATATTGTATTAGGGCTATAATGAACAGGCTGCGATGTCAAGATTGCAATTCTGGAATGTGTGTGTGTGTGTGTGACGCGGTTGCGGTTGAACAGTGGACACAAAAACATAAATAAAATGTTTTAGTTAATTCCTACATCCATAGGAATAAATTGAAAATGCTCGCTCTACTCCGCACCATTATCAATGTCTGTGCGGACGTCTGTATTTTACTAGTATATAGTATACTATAGTTAGCGATTTAAAAGCGCTCAGTGGTGTCACACGTCGATTAACCGGTGGGAAAATGTTATCACAGTCACATCCCTAATATATTTATATATAAATACAATAGGCCTACCTGAAAGAGAATTTTACTTGCCCGACCAGAGTATAGCCTGATTAGAACGTCAATAACAAAAAAATAACTTGGGAATCACTAAAACGAGAGATTATTCTAATTTCATTACATTCATTTTAAGTTGCAATCATCAGTTAATAATAAATGTATTACTGATCAATGGGGTTGCACTGCTGAGGCTCATGCTGCTTCTCCAGGAGAATTGTAAACAAATGAGCGCAGCACACAAAAAAGCAACCCAGTTAACAACATACTGACTATAAAAATTACAAATATGGAGTTTTTATATTTTTTATAACATATGATAGAGTTAAGCAACCTCACTTGACGAGTAGGCAACTATTTCCTGAATACAATCACGATTGAAACTGTGACATTGATTTCATACAACAGGTTAATAAACAGTTACAATTAAGTCACTTACATTTTAGATGCAATATTGACTGTTTTTGTTCTGTTTCAGCAGCAAAAATAGTTAAACAAAGATCACAGCAACTTGTTTTCTCATTACTGAATGATTCAGCATTTTGAAACGAATCGCTTGACTCAAAGATTCAATGGTCAATCCATAAACATCTGTCTCAATCATGAATGACTCAGTCATTGGAACGAATCATTTGAACGAATGAATCAATGACTCGCTCATTAAGATGGTCGCCTGGCGACACCTAATGGCGGTTTAGTGTTATGTTTAAAAGTATCATTCTTTCCAACGTGCACCATTATCAATGTCCGTGCGGATGTCCGTTTTTTTACTTTCACTTTTATATTAGCGATTTAAAAGCACCCACTTGTGTCACACGTCGATTAACCGGTGGGAAAATATCCTCAGACACATACCTAATAAATGTATATTTAAATACAATATTGGCCTACCTGGTAAAAAGTGTTATATACTATTTTGATGTCCTTTTGGACACAAGAGGGCAGTATAGCCCTATGTTTGCTTTTTTGTTGAACCAAATAGCACTAAATAGCCTGTTTTTAACTTTTTCATTCTTCTTGAATTGCAAAAACAGAATAAAATGGGTTTAGTTGTGATATTTGTATACTTTTATATAGAAATAAATGGTATATAATTACATTTTTAGAAGATTTTTAGTGTTTCCTTTTTGGACATTAATCCCTCGCCGTAGCAAAACCGTTTGAGATATTTATTATCCATTCACAACTTAGCATATTTAATGTAGTTTCATCATGTTGAAAAAGTTTGGTACGAATAAAATAAATAGTTTAAGAGGAGTGGCTAAAAATTCAGAGGCTGATTTTGCAAAAAAAATCACATTCAGACCCAAATATCTGACTTCCTGATGGCCAGAGCTATTGAATGTAAATTAGAAAGTTGTCCGGCTTGATGAGAACAATATAAAAACTATTTTTTCTTTACTGTAGTTAAAACTAACCCCCCCACTTTTGTCTAAAGCATGTTGAAAGTGACACACTTCCTGCTGCCAGTTGGTGGCGCTATAACTTTGACTCACAATAGCTACATCCATCTGATCGGCCTCTTACCACGAACACACTGCTGAAGTTTCATCAAGATCAGTTAATGTATGCAGCAGTTATTCCACTTCCGTGTTTCTCTTTTCTCGCCATAAATTCGATTCCTCGCCACAGCCAAACCGTTCGAGATATCAAAAATCCGTCCGCAATTTAGCATCCTCAAAGTCTTGACTACATGCACACCGAGTTTGAAGGGGACACGGTGAATTTTCTAGGAGGAGTATTTCACATTCCACAGCAAGCGTTTTCCAAACAACCCATAATAGCCGACTTCCTGTTGGGCTGGCGTAAAACTTGACCGGGGTAAAGTTGTTCGGCCCGATGAGATCTATATGTGTACCGAGTTTCATATTAATTCATGCGAGCGTGTTTGATATATGGATCAAGTTTTAGAACCCCGTTCAAGGGGGCGCTGTTGAGCCCCCCTGCCACGCCCGGGTACCAGCTTCAGCCCGGCCCTGATGGCCGTGGGTTTTGACCTGTGTGCAAAGTTTCAAGAGTTTTTGAGCACGTTAAGGACCCCAAAAGCCCCTGAAACCTTGATTAACAATATAAAAGCAAGAGTCAAATCCCCCCCTCCCCTCACACACACACAGACACAGAGAGAGGGAGAGAAAATTCTTCAGAAAATCCACATTCAAACCAAAATATCTCTCTTCCTGTTGGTCGGAGATGGTTCATGTAAATTAGAAAGTTGTCCGTCTTGATGAGAACAATACACATACCAAGTTTTGTGATTCTAGGAAAAACTAAGCCCCCATTTTTGACTAAAGGTGGCGCTACTGAGCCATTCCACCATGCCCGTTTCTGAAACTTTGCACATGTCTACTGGCTAATAAATGTGATGTGTCTGTTGAGTTTCATGCAATTTCAAGTATGTTAAGAGTCTCAAAAGCATCAAAAAAGAATATTAAAGTTTGATGCATTGCCACGGTAACAGTATCTAAGATATCAATAATCCTTTCACAGGTTTACATCTGCCGTGTGTCTACATTGTACACATAAAGTTTGAAGCAAATCGGGTAAAAATAAGACACTGATTTCAAAGCATTTTGAAAGTGATGTACTTCCTGCTGCCTGTTGGTGGCGCTATAACTTTGACTCACAATAGTCACATCCATGTGATCGGCCTCTTACAACGAACACACTGCTGAAGTTTCATCAAGATCAGTTAATGTATGCAGAAGTTATAACACACTTCCTGTTTCATTTTTTCGCCATAAATTTGTTTCCTCGCCACGGCCAAACCGTTCGAGATATCAAAAATCCGTCCGCAATTTAGCATCCTCAATGTCTTGACTTCATGCACACCGGGTTTGGAGGTGAATCGATGAATTCCCTAGGAGGAGTACATTAAATTCCACAGCATGCGTTTCCAAACAACGCTAAATAGCCAACTTCCTGTTTGGCTGGCGTAAAACTTAGAGCACGAAAGTTGTTCGGCCCGATGAGATCTATATGTGTACCGAGTTTCATATTATTACATGCAAGCGTGTTTGATTTATGGACACGTGTTCGGATCCCGTTCCAGGGGGCGCTGTCGAGCCCCCCTGCCACGCCCGGGTACCAGCTTCAGTCCGGACCTGATGGCCGCGGGTTCTGACGTGTGTGCAAAATTTCAAGAGTTTTCGAGCATGTTAAGAGCCCCAAAAGTGCCCGAAAGGTTGACAAAATAATAATAATAATAATAATAATAATAATAATAAATAATCCTACCGGAAACAATAGGGCCTTCGCCCTTTCAGGGCTTGGGCCCTAATAATAATAATAAACAGAGCAATTCCAAGAGGGTCCTCACACCATCGGTGCTCGGGCCCTAATAATAATAAACAGAGCAATTCCAAGAGGGTCCTCACACCATCGGTGCTCGGGCCCTAATAATAATAAACAGAGCAATTCCAAGAGGGTCCTCACACCATCGGTGCTCGGGCCCTAATAATAATAATAATAATAAACAGAGCAATTCCAAGAGGGTCCTCACACCATCGGTGCTCGGGCCCTAATAATTGCAGCCTTATATTAAAAGCAGTAGTATGAAGTCCATATAGTTTACATACACCTTTCAGAATGTGCAAAATGTCAGTAATTTTAGCAAAATAAGAAAGTTTTTAGCACCAGTCTGATTAAACTGTTTTACATAACAGATGTTTATATATATATAATATATATATATTAGGGCTGGGAAAAAATTAATCGCGATTAATCGCATCCAAAACAAAAAAATCCTCCACTGTTTGACAAGTCAAACCCCCTTTTCAAGGATACGTTAAAAAAGATGGATATATGGAAAGCAATCGGTCGTATCCTGGGAATAAATGGTGAGAAGTATTAACGATGAGATATTATGCAGTTTAGCATAGTGTAACAAAATTACCTCAAAAATGAATATCAAGCTATAATTTTGTCTTGTGGATATATCTTTTTATATAGGCCTATATAGTATATAAAAATGCATTTTATGTCACCAGTCTGATTAAATCACCAGTCTGATTAAACTGTTATATATTGTTATATATTAAACTGTTATATGTATATATATATATATATATATATATATATATATAAGGGCTGGGAAAAAATTAATCGCGATTAATCGCATCCAAAATAAAAGTTTGTGTTTGCATAATATATGTGTGTGTACTGTGTATAATTATTTTGTATATATAAATACACACATATGCATGTATATATTTAAGATTTTTATTTATTTATATATAAATTATTTATATTTTATATATAATATGTGTGTATTTATATATACAAAATAATTATACACAGTACACACACATATAATATGCAAACACAAACTTTTATTTTGGATGCGATTAATCGCGATTAATTTTTTCCCAGCCCTTATATATATATATATATATATATATATATATATATATATACATATAACAGTTTAATATATAACAATATATAACAGTTTAATCAGACTGGTGATTTAATCAGACTGGTGACATAAAATGCATTTTTATATACTATATAGGCCTATATAAAAAGATATATCCACAAGACAAAATTATAGCTTGATATTCATTTTTGAGGTAATTTTGTTACACTATGCTAAACTGCATAATATCTCATCGTTAATACTTCTCACCATTTATTCCCAGGATACGACCGATTGCTTTCCATATATCCATCTTTTTTAACGTATCCTTGAAAAGGGGGTTTGACTTGTCAAACAGTGGAGGATTTTTTTGTACCTCGACGATTAACTTCTCTGCAATGTCATCTGCCATTTTACATGTGCGAGACCTTTAAATTTGAATGGATTCTGATTGGCTATCAATGTTTTATCGTTCGACAGCTGGAAAAAATTGTTCTGAAAGTGATCCCAACGATATCGTTCCTCATATCTTTATCGTTATAGTTGTGGTGTGAACTCTGTTATTCTTTAATATGGAGAACGATTTTTAGAATTATATCTTTATCGTTATCTTTATAGTTATCGTGCATGGTGTGAACGGGCCTTAAGTTTTAGAACATTTTAAACCCCATTTAGAACCTATGAAATCCATCTCACGATGGTAAATAACAAGTTTACCCTTTTATCACCAAATAAATTATCAATCTACAATGTTTAATCTATATTCAGTTAACCCAAACCCACTAACTTCCAACCCTTTGTCAACCGTGTTTTGCAATTCATATTTCAGTGAGTCTTTTACAGATTCGGCGATAGAGGCAGTTATAGCTTGTTTAATAGGTTCAATCAAGGAGTAAACAAATAATTGACTAATTTTACGAATAAAGCCATAATCCTGGAAAAGTGCATCAATCTGTTTGCTTACTGTGTCCTCAATGGCAGCAATTTGCGCAGATTGTTGCATTTCCCCTGCAGAAGGAGCTCCACTTTTACTCCGAGGCATCCTGAGATGTTTGTTTGGCGTCTCTCCGAGTCACGCCGAACGTAGGAAACCAAGCCGTACCAAGCCGAATATACGAACTTGTTACAAGAGTCTCCGTCTAATATAATGTCATAGGGTTGCAAACACCTTCAGGCACACAGCAGAGGCAAACCGCCGATCAAATGCTCCAGAAAAAACGTACTATTTGTTAGATTTTGCTGGATGATCGGAGCAGTGTTTTAACAACACGCTTCTCACGTTGATGACATCATGATATGTTAAAATATGGAATGAGTTTTGCAGTAGCACTTGATAATAGGGGTATATAGGAATAGGAAATCCTTTAATTGTTCTGCTACACAGATTTTCCAGTGATAATGTCCACACACAAACGCACACACACTGAAAACACCCTTAGTGCTGAGAGTTAAATCCCACTTGTGAAATTCTTACACCTCACATTTATTTTTGTTTTGTATTTTTGTACCAGGCTTTCGAGGTGGCAGAGAATGAGTTGGGCATACCTGCCCTTCTGGATGCCGAAGACATGGTGGCTCTAAAAGTGCCTGATCGACTCAGCATTCTGATCTATGTGTCCCAGTACTACAATTATTTCCATGGACGTTCTCCCTGTAAGACATGCGTGCGCACATGAACATTATTTTTGACACATTTTATGTTGTTGCTGCACCTCTCTTCCCAGTCTGTCAGTAACACTCTGTGATGAGATTCTCAATCATCGTGAGCTAAGTTGATCGTAGAGAGCATTGGTGGAAATTAGGGCTGCACGATAAATCGCATGAGATTGTTATGCGCATCTCGTCAGTAAAGCCGGTTCCTTGATTAGTAGTAAATCGCCATCACCTGTTTTCAGATGGAGCGGCATTTACTACAAAGAGCCGTAGTTAACTGACAAGCTGAGCCATATCGCATTAATTATCGCTGGCGATACGTCCGCGATATTAATGCGATATGGCTCAGCTTGTCAGTTAACTACGGCTCTTTGTAGTAAATGCCGCTCCATCTGAAAACAGGTGATGGCGATTTACTACTAATCAAGGAACCGGCTTTACTGACAAGATGCGCATAATCTCATGCGATTTATCGTGCAGCCCTAGTGGAAATGGTTCTACAGTCTACTTAGGCTTATGATGTTTTGTAGAATCGCAGTCCAGTTTAGTTCCTGTCTTTATGAAGCCCCTAATTCCAAAAAGCGCAATATGCTCTGATTGGTCAGCTGGAGCAGTATGTTGTGATTGGTCAACATCTTCGAGCATATTTGGGAAATCTCACTCCCTTTTCCATAACCGCTAGTTTAAACGCACTACGAAAACTCAAGACTACAGCAGGGTTCTCAAGTCTCACGCATTGGCCGTGAGACACACGCAATTCAACCAGTTCACACGCTCACACGCCACACCATGTATTTCTCACGCTGAAAAGGCAATGCCAACCAAGTTGTCCTGCAAGCTTTATAACGTTGTGTACGAGGCGCAAGCACACAAAGTGTGCACGCACACGCACCGTATGTTCGTTACTATGTAACCAACAACATTGCGCGAACGCGCTGGGTTTGTGCTGGTGTAATGCATTGGTCAAAAAAAGTCAGCGTTAGTTGTTTTTTTTCTGACAGACCAGCCCATGAAACACGTAGATCAGCGGCCCATTGGTTCTTTTCTTGATTGACACTGGGCTGGCCCAATCACAACTTTAAACGAGTGAGCGTGCAGCAGTGTCAGTGTGTATCTGTCAAAATAGTCAGCGAGATGAAGAATATTTTTAGGAACACATAATATGCCTGTATTTCAAGTTGATAAAATCATTTAAAATCCACATCAGTTTATTTGTGCCCACGCGCCACGCCCTCCCAGGAATCTATAACGTATAGGCTATGTCGGTACACGATCCGTTCCACCTACACGATCCGTTTCACGCATGCGCGTAATTACGTACGTTAATATGGACGTATTTTGTTATTCTGTGCAGTGATGAAGACAGAAATATTATGTCGGTGCCTGTAACAGTTTTATACACTGCTGTCACGTTGTTTGAGCTGTTTCTGGATGAAGGTAGACTGCTGACAGTGAGTCGTGTTGACAGAGTTCAGGGAAAACTTCGTATGTTGCTCCCGAATCACTGCTGCCATATTTGGCTCAACAAATACACAATTTTCAAGTTTCAAGTTTCTATCCATCTTGAGAACTTGTCTATTACTACCAAAACGTCAGTTTTTCCCTCACAACGAGGCAACGATATGTAATCAACTTGCAAATGACGAAATGGTCCTGGTGGAGCTGGGGTATGTGCTGCTGGTGTAATGGCTGCTGGTACATCATTATTTTTCTGACATGTAACACACCTTTTGGCTGTTTCTGTGGCTACATTTCTGAATTTTGGATTCCACCATTGATTTGAGAACCTGTGATTCATCGTTGCTGGACCACTGTGACCCAAATTGTGTATTTGTTGAGCCAAATATGGCAGCAGTGATTCGGGAGCAACATACTTCCCGCCCCCCCTTCTTACCTTTAGCTTCTGTAGTGTTAGTTGTGAGATGTGCTTTCACTTTGATCACTGCTAATTCCTTTGGAAGTTTCATGGCAAACATAAGATCTTTCACTAATTCAGCATGCTTAATGGGGGATCCAGCAGAAGTTAGAAACTGTCTGCATTGCCAAATGACACCAAAATCATGAATAACCCCAAAAGCATATCTGGAATCTGTGTAGATATTTGCAACTGATCCTGAAGCTAGTGTGCATGCTCTAGTTAAAGCTACCAGTTCTGCAGCCTGAGCTGAAAAATGATCTGGAAGACGACCTGAAGCTACCACCTCAGTGGTGGACGTTACTGCATAACCTGCTCGTCTGTTCCCTTCAATTACTTGAGCTGAACCATCAACAAACAACTCAAATTCTGAATTTTCTATGGGAGTTTCTGCTATTTCACTTGTCGCTGCGTATGTAAGCGTAACACAATCATGAGTCATTTCGCCTTCATCCTCTAACACAACTTCAGTCATTGCAGACATCATACATGATGAGGGGTTCGTGACCGGTGCACGCTGTAAAACAATGTTCGGGGCTGTGAGAGTAGTTAACCAATTTCCCCAACGAGAGGAAGTGACAGAAGTGACTTTTGCTTGATTCATTAGTGTGGATACTGCATGGGGCATTTTACATTTACCGTCTGACCTAACACCATTACTGATGAAGCCTGAAGCGCTAGATGAACTGCCTGTACTGCTCTGAGGCATGGTCCCATACCTTGAGCTACTATGTCAAGTTTACCAGAATAGTAATGAATTGGATGTAAACTGCCCCCATGATCTTGCATTAGACATGCAGTCATAAAGCCCAAGTGTTCATGGACATAAAGCACAAAGGGTCTATCAGATTGGGCAATTCCTAATGCTGGTGCTTGACATAGTGCTCTCTTCAAATCATTGAATGCTTTGAGGTGAAGTTCTTCCATACAAACAATATCTGAATCTTTACCATGGCCTTTCAACAAGTCATAGAGAGGCTGAGCAATCGAGGCATATTCTTCAATCCACGGTCTACAGTAACCTGCTGTTCCTTAAAATGAGCATAGTGTTTTAATGGTAGTAGGCGGAGGTATGGCTTTGACTGAGGCCGCTCGATCCTGTGTAATGGATCTATTTCCTGCACCAATTGTTTGACCCAGAAATGTGACTTGCTTTTTAGCAATTTGAGCTTTGTGAAAGCTACATTTGTGTCCTTTTTTATGCAAATAGTCCAACAATGCTGCCAATTCAGTTTGATGTACCTCGTGATCTATTGAGGCAATCAAAATATCATCGACATATTGGATCATAGTGGACTGTTTTACTGGACATTCTGGGTCACACAAATCACGTCTGACAGCCTGATGGTATATGGTCGGGGAGTTTTGAAATCCGTGAGCCAATCGGGTCCACTGATATTGTTCATGGTCAACTGTGAAAGCTAACCATGGCTGGCTGTCAGAGTGCAATGGTACAGAAAAGAATCCATTAGACATATCAATTACTGAAAAAATCTTACAATCTAATGGTAAGCCATTACAAATTGTAGATGGATCTGCCACTAGCGGGGTGATTTTATCAATGTTTTTATTGGCTACTCTGTAGTCTATGGTGAGTCTCCATGTCCCATTGGATTTCTTGATGGGCCATATGGGTGAGTTACAGGGACTGTTGGTTTTAACTAGCACGCCTTGCGTCAGCAACTTTTCTACAAAAGGTTTGATTCCCTGTATGGCTTCCTTACTGATCGGATACTGTTTGGTAACCGGGGGTGGAGTTCCTGTCAGTTTGACTGGTTCTACACCTGTCAATAAACCACAATCATCCTTGTCATTAGCCCAAATTGGATGATTCAGTAAGAAAGCATACTCTGGAGGGATTGCATTATTGGTAGAAACGTGTTGTCTTAGGTTACTTTATTCTGAGATAACTGATGTAAATATTGTTTTGCACATAGTTATTGATTATTTGATTAATTGATAAAAACCCCTATTGAGGTGTTTGCACAGTGACTTGATTTATTTATTTATTTTGTCATTTCCAGAGAGAAGTTTTGGCTGAACGTGCCAATAAATCAGGAATTCTGAGCATCAGCTGTACTGTTTGTAACCTACATGTTCACCTTGTGCAGCGCCACCTAGTAGATGGGAAACTGTACCACAGGAACTGCTTTAAGTAAGTCACTTCTGTTTTTTTGAGCAGGGTCCCCGCGGATCCTTAAAAAGTCTTAAAAGGTCTTAAATTAGATTTTTTTAATTTAAGGCCATAAAAAGTCTTAAAAATTATAATTTTTGTAAAAATAGCTTATTTTTATTCATGGAAGGTCTTAAATTTTAGATGACACTTTGACTTAGACTTATCTAAATGCTTTCGAAATTAAAACTATCTAATTAGCGGCTCTTATTATTTTTTTAATTCTATCTTGGTGGATTTGCTTGTTCACGTGCTTGCTTTCACTGCGTGATGTGTCAGTTTATAGATGTCCCCAAAGGAGTTTTTGTCTTATATTTATATTATATGTTGTTATATTAGAATAGGCTATCACATGAGCAAGAGTGCCGTTTTCCTTTGCACAATTGCAATTGTGCTATTTATTTTATACAACAGTTAAATTAACAATAAAGTTAACATTGTGAGTTACTTTTTGGACACAATATTGTCAATTTTCACTTTATATTGCTGACGAGATTTTCATAATGAAGCCGTGGTCTAACAGACAGCGATGATATTTTTTTTTTATTTTTTTTTTACTGAAATCCGCGTTTTGAACGAATTATTTTAACGATTCAATGAACAATCACTTGTTTTTTGAATGAATCAGCCGTTTGAACAAATCGGTTGACTCCAACAACTCGCTTATTAAGATTTGCCGCCACCTACTGGTGGTTTCAGTTTCATATTTAAAGTATCCTTTAATTAAAACATTAAAATTATAAATCATTTCATATTTAAATATTGAATAGCTTTACAGGGTACCCGCGGGGTCTTAAAAGCATTGAAAAAGTCTTAAATTTGATAATCTCAAATTAAGGCCTTAAAAGCCTTGAATTTGGTATACAAAGTCTTGAATTTCGTTACAAAGGTCTTAATTTTTTTTTGCCTTTTCTATGATTAAATTCATACCGTAACAAAATTAGCTGTTACTAATGTAGACTTATTAAAAATTAGTCGCGTAACGTTGAGTGCACCTCGCGCTTCACGTCATAGAAGAACGCGCGAAAGCGCGCGCACCCGTTACGATGGTTACTAATCAGAGCTTTTATGTTAAAAGAGCATGTTTTCTACCCGGTCTTTTCAGTAGTATCTGGCCACAACCATCCACGCGTGCTCTCTCTACATTGTTGAAGAAGCGCGGATGATCTGAAAACACAGACAAGCTGGAGTTCAGCGATCTTCATTTGAGAATATCTGTCACGAGCCGCTTGCGCTGTTTGTGCGACTAAATCTGCGATCAAAATGCAGGCTGATATACAGCAGTGTTTTTAATGTTGATCATTATGCGAGCAAGAATGCAATGTTTCCCAACTATCCACACGATTTCAAATGTGACATTGATTTTATACAACAGTAAAAAAAAAAAAAGAAATTAAAAAAAAGGGTAACATTAAGTGATGTACTAAATTTTAAACAGGCTTATTGCTCTATTTTGCAACAAAATCTGTGGCTTTGACAAAGACAATGAGTTACCGCCACCTACTGGCGATTTTAATATCATATTTTTATTAATATTAAACGTTTTTTAACATTGAATATTTATTGAACATTGTTTTATTTAAAGCATTATTTATTTTTAAAAGTATTATAAAGGTGAAAAATGAAATGGAAAAATCGATTAAATGGGGCAAATATCGTCCCTTAATGGAAAGATGTGACTGCAGTCGTGGAAGAGAGGGGGTACGGCACTCTAAAAAATTGGAGAACTAAGGAAAAGGGATATGTAGAATTGCACAAGTGCTACTGCTAAAGAGTGCAATGTCAATACAGCCTGTTAGCTTAATTTTAATTTCTCATAAGCTTAATCGAATTGGCCTAGAGAGAATAATTATGACATTTTCTGTCTAAAGACTACATATAAAATAGTTACCAAAATTAAAGTAACTGCAGTTTGACTAAAAGTAATGACTAAAAGTTGACAAAAAATGCAAACACATTTCGTCAACTAAAACTATGAAAGGCAGAATGACTCAAATGTGACTAAGACCAATAAGCATTTTCGTCTGAAGATGAAGAGTAAGACTAAATCAAAAATGGCTGCCAAAATTAACATTGGCCTACACACGTGCACGCTACAACGCTGCCGCGTATGTATTAAATATGACTGATAATTTAAATAAAATGTTTTATTTAATTCAAATAGTCTACTTGTACATAATTATTTTTTAGGGTTTAAAATGTATACAGATTTGACATTTTCCCCTCATACTTCTGTCGGAATTGGTACGAAGTTGGCATTGAATTTCATTTGAAATGGTATTAAAAAGGTCTTAAAAAGCCTTGAATTTAAGTTGGAGGATCCTGGGGGTACCCTGCTTTATTTATGCAATTGTAAATGAAGTGTAAATATAGTAATGCCAGTTTCGATGCCGCTTCTGTGTCACCTCTGCACTGCAAGGATGGATTTTAATTTAATGATTTAATTTGACATTGGTACTGTGTTATTCTAATATAATTTAATTTGAATGTTAGAATTTGACATAAAAGGTGATGCATACCTCTAAATACGTTTAGAAACAATATCTATATATAGGTGAGTGAGGATAGGAGCAGGCTTCACTCAATGCATATACTATTAAACTTTAAGAGTGCTAGCCTGGATAATTAGAATGTATAAAGTAGGAAAGAGGCCACACTATGCATAAATATACTTATAAATATACTTTATAGGTGAAAATGCCCCTGGAAATCAATTTAAGGTGGCAAATATTGCCCCTTAATAAAAATGTTAATTTCGGTCACTACTGTGAACTGTGACCACTGCATAGAATATAAAAAAATATGAATATCTTCGTGAGTCTTCTGTCAACAACAGGCCTAAACCAGCCAGGGTACCAGTACAAAAATACAATCAGTAAAATATAATTTAATTATTATCAACAAAACTTTAAAAATATCTAGACATATTTTTGTCAATATTGCGCACCCCTAATGTACGGTATTAATTTTGATTTCTTCAGGTCTTAAAAAGGTCTTAAAAAGCCTTAAATTTGACTTTAAAAATTGTGCAGATACCCTGTTGAGCCATTGATCCTTTTATTGATTTATTTTTAACTTTAAGTTTAAATATAGCACATCAACTCCACATGACTAGTGAATCATGTTTGAATTGTCATTGCAATGATTTAATGTGGGGAAGTGTTTTTTTTTGCCTTTCAGTTTTGCTTTGTTGCTGTTCATCAACTATCATATTCATTGTTCATTGTTTTTTATCGCCTGATCATTTAGTATGCATGTCTAAAAGGGAGTAAGGATAAATATCTGTTGGACTAATATACTATAAATGTAATCATTCACCTCCTGATGTCTTGGAAAGCATTCCTAGGCATTTCATGATCAGATAGCTATCCAAAACAAGGACTTTTTTTTTCCGACAATACAATATTTATTTATTTATTTATTTATTTATTTAGCTAGCACATTTAAAAACAACTGAGGTTGACAGAATTGCTGTACAATAAAAGCATACAAACCAAACAAACATAAGATGTACACAGAGGCAGGGAAGATTCAGTGATTCAAGGAATGTTAAAAGCTGATGAAAATGTGTGAGTTTTAAGTCGAGTTTTAAAAATCGAAATAGAGGCAGTTCTAATACGAATCGGGAGACCGTTCCGGAGTTTGGGACTGGCAATTGCAAATGCACGGTTTCCTCTGTGTTTAAGTCTGGATTGGGTTTTCTAAGTGTTTTATTTCAACCTTCCTTTTCAACAGATGCAGAGAGTGTTCCACTATTCTTCTCTCTGGCACCTACAAGGCTGGAATAGAACCAGGCACTTTCATCTGCAAGATGCACACAAGCACAGATAAGCCTGTAACAGCGCCAACCACACACATCACAGTGCCTCCACCAAAGACGCAGACTACCTTTATAACCAAGACTATTCAGAATGCATCAGGTGGAGGTACTGGAAAATCTGGTTTAACACCTAACGCATCTAAACCGGGTTGGCTGGCCAATAAAAGTGACCATACACCCACCCGTGGGTTAGCGGTCACACCTACTCCAGCAGTTCAGCTCAAGCCAGTACCAAAAACAACTCCAACACCAGAGACAACAATTGTGAAAACCTCTTTTAACCCCAAAACACCCACGGAGCCTCTTAAAGCTGTAAGCAACAGTGTACAGAAGAACCAAGAAGCCAGAAAGAGGTGAATTTGTGAAATTGTTATATTTTAGATAAAAGATAGTTTGTGACCAATACTGACTAATAGTCTAAGTGTGTTTCTCTTGCATTTCGGATCAGTGTTGTTAATGTAAAATTAAATTAAGAAATTAAGCTGAAATAAATGTATAAATTTTAGATGAAAACCTTAAATGAAGATATAAATGTGGTCTTGTCAATTAACTTAAATGGGTTTGAAGTTAAAGGACCAAAATGCCTTTTTAAAAGCTATATGTTATTGTGAGGTTTTGCGCTCGTGCACGGCTGCCTACGACGGCTGCACGCAAAAACCTCATAACACCCACCCCCTGTCGGTGATTGGTTGGAACACTATTTATTTTGGTTTTGAGTGGTGTTGAAACCAACTGTTTTTGTGTGCAGATCTCAGAGCCTAGGCTGCCTACAGAGACGCGTTTTTTTTGACGGCTTGCTTATGAGGCGGGCAGCTAGCGGATCATTAGGAAAGATTAGATGAATGGGATCATTTATGTTTGGGCCTGAACTCGCCGATACAACCTTTAATGTTTCCCATTTATTGGATATCGACCATAACTTGACAATGTTCATCTTATTGTACTGACCAGAACATTAATATTTTTTTTATTTTCTTTGTTAGATTCTTTGAGCCTAGCAGTACTGTGCCTGAAAGTAAGAGCACCCCATCATACACCTCAACTACACCTGTGAGTACAGTACATGTTACTCCTACAACAGAGAGTACAACGCCTAGAGTCACTGCAGGAGCTGGAGCAGGTAAAAAAAAGAGTCCTGCTACGGGTGGGAGACTGGGCAAAGACACAGGACACAGAAAAAGAGGAGGAGAATGAAAAGGAGAAAGCCAAGGCTGTGATCGGAAAGATGGTGACGGTGGAAAAAAATAACAGCTTGTCTCCGAGTCCAGCTGGGCTGAAAGCAAGCAGCAGGTGAGCTACATTCACCTATATAAAGCACATTACATACTTGGCCTTTATTTTTACATAATTGTTTTCATAGGGTGGAAATATACAAGGGTCATAAAACAGAATTATAGCCTCTATGTACTCGAGCCTGTTGAGTATTGTTTAAAGTCCGCGTGAACCGGAAGTTGCAAACGACTTTTCTCCAGTGCTGTGACGTATTTCCCAGTGAAAGGGAATATTAAACAGAGGGCAGGGTTTTACTCTAGCGCTCCTCCTCTCCATCTCTGCTCATAGCTAAGCAGACTAACGGTTTGAGGGGAGTGGTAAAGCGTTTCCCAACCCAAGCCGTCAAACCTACGTCATCAGAGAAGGAACACCATTCCAGACCGGAAGTAACTTTTCAGACTTTGATTAAAGATTACGACGGCATACAATTTTTTTTCCTGTGTATTAACTTGCACGGATTCATTTTTCACCACAAGACTAGTAATATGCGCTAACAAAGTAAATAGGGTCAATTTTGATTTCAGTTGGACTTTAAATCCATCTTGAAGTGCCTGTTGACGTGTTAGTGTAGGCACATCCATTAACACGTTCTCGACTTCTCGTCACACTTTGGTTTCCATAGTAATGTTTTCCCTGTGGAATCGGGTGCTAAAGGCACCTTTGGTAGGGTGTGTCTCAAAGCACCGGATACCGATGTGAAACCTACTGCCCCCGCTGCTACAGCGCCATCCTGGATCAAAGATAATAAAAACTCACCCAGGCCTATGAGCACGCTGGCGTCTGACAGCAAGGGTGAGGAAGACAAACTCGCCTATACAGCTGTCACCTCATCCATTGATCATTTGCATAGCATGGTTGTCTGCAGAGATAGTTTTGCTTGACGGATTAGATTTTTCTGTGCCTTTTGATACGTTATGTTCATATAGATCAGGGGTCGGGAACCTTTTTTGACAAAAGAGCCATTTTTTTCATTTTTGGTTAATGCATTTTTCCAAAAGAGCCACAGCTGATGTAGGAACATATCCTGCCTGGATAAATCACATTACACAAAGTATAATAACTGTAGCTTTCTTTTCTCATTTTTAAAATACCTGCTCAGTCACTTTTTGAAGGTATAAAAAGATGTATGTAAACTTTACAAATCTTTTGATGTAATTTCAGAAAATAATACAGCTCCATCGGCTGGTGGTCCTTGCTCAAGCCTGTGAAGTAAGTTTGCTTGTTTCTTTCTATCTCTCCAAATGAAACCAGCTTCTGACCTTTTTACTAATACTGTCTTGTTCTTTAGTGTAGAATGAATTTATGAATCATTTTGTCATGTTCTTTCTCAGTAAAATCATTTATTATCTTCTTCTCTATATGATTTCCCTAACCAAATCATCCTGCTCTTTATTGATTAACCGCTTCGTTCTCCAGAAGGTCTGTCCCTCCCACTTCTTCACAATCTGTTGTGATTAGTTTTCCTAATGGGCGTGTAAAACTGCGGCGCCCAATAAGACCAGCAGTGGGTCGTATCTGAAAGTTCCCAGAGCGATAGAGCTCAGTGCCCATGCACTTCCCCATGAAGATCTTTCACCTGTCAGAGGTGAGAGAAGCGATGCTCAATATTTAGTGGCTGAGAAACACAGCAGAAAAGTTGAATATCTTTCTCTTATTTCCATTTTTTTAGTTTTTTTTAGAACTCCTCCCAGTACTATAGAAAGCACCGGCTCACCCTTCAAGAGGCCAGAAGCAGCAGCAGCTTCTCCATGGACGTCAGGTCTGGGAATTGCCCCAGCATCCATTCCTGCTCCATCTACCACCAGCATCTCCACCAGCATCAGCTCCCCAGAAGGGCCCTCACCTAGCCCGACGAACAACAGGCCTAAAACTAGTGGTAAGGCCTTAGGAAAAGTTGAGGAAATGGAATATTTCTTTATTCAAAAGGTCACATAAGAACAAGTACTTGTTCCGGCAAAAATGTTCTGGCAAAGATTTTCCAGTCAAACGTTTGAAAACAATAATAAAAAAAAAAATCTATAGCAAAGCAATGAATTTTTGAGGGTTAAGCATAAGCTTGAAAATATGAGTTTATAATAAAATATTAAAAATATACTGTGAGGGTTGTGCTTATAACAAAATAGTGATATAAATGTATGCGTAAATACCACGATCAAGATACAATACTTTCTCTGAAAACGAGTGTTTTTCCTATTATTTTTATATACTATTCTATAGTTTAATATTTGGAATTAGCCCTTTTTTATGTTTTCAGTTTTCAGTAGCAATCTAGTAATGGGATTTTTGTTATTTTCAATTATTTTCCTTGTAATTTTTTGTTTTAGTCATTTTAGTACTTAAAATTATTTCCATTTAGTTGCCAATGCAACATTTCTAATTTCCTTTAAGGTTTTTAAGTTAAAGTTTTGTATATATATATTTTGCTTCTCAGGTAAATATATCTTGTGAAACAAAATCAGCATACTGATCTAAGGATATTTTTGCAGCGTATGGAAACCATATATTTACATATCAGGATATATACATAGTCCTTCAAAGTTATTTCAAACAATATCAATTTAAATCCATGGCACCTTGTCCAAAATCCAAGGTAATAGCATGATACTTTTTTGTAAGGTTAACATTAATTGCATTAACATGAAAAGGGGAGCACTGCTTGCATCGTTTTTTTGTTTTTGTTTCTCCATTTCTCCGTTCATCCACCTGTTTTCCTCTGTCTTTCTTCCAGACTCCAGCAGTGGCAGCAGTGTTTCTCCGGTTAGTCCCTCAGGGACTGAAACTCACAAATCGCACAAGGTGTGTGTCAAAGCAACAATTACATGTGTTATCTGCATTTCTGTCTGCACTGATGTGTGTGTGTGTGTGTGTGTGTGTGTGTGTGTGTGTGTGTGTGTGTGTGTGTGTGTGTGTGTGTGTGTGTGTGTGTGTGTGTGTGTGTGTGTGTGTGTGTGTGTGTGTGTGTGTGTGTGTGTGTGTGTGTGTGTGTGTGTGTGTGTGTGTGTGTGTGTGTGTGTGTGTGTGTGTTGAGGGATTATTTTGTCAAGGGGGCCTATCATAGTAAACCCAGACTTTTGAACCATCTATTCAGTTCCTCGTATAGACTAAAAAAAAGCATTGAAAGGAATAAATAAACCACTTAGGATCTGTATAGAGTAATATGTGCAAAAGTTCACATTTGACATATTGTGTGTCTGTTTGCTTTAGCCAGGTTACATTCTGAAAGAAGACATTCTAAAAGAGCTGAAGGAAATTGAGATGCAAATGAAAGAGTTGCAGAAAAGAGGAGTAGACCTGGAAAAACAACTCAGACAAAGTGATGAGGGTCTGTACAAAAATACACACACACTCTTAAAAAAAAAAAAAAAACCTGCTCACCTTTTACAGTTGTTCAAATAAATTGATGGGATACATAGAGACTTGCATGACAAAGAGAATTATTTTCCTGAGAAGTTGATCTGTTCATTATAGCCTTTTGTCAGATCCACTTCTCAGTAAAAGAATTCTTCCTGTGTCACATTATTTTACAAAATAAAGATACATATTATGAATTAAGTTTACAAACTTTTCACATTCTATAAAAAATATACTGTATATAGTTGAAATTGGAAGTTGTGATTGTATTTTCTTCCCGGTTGTGTCGTATGAAACTGCTTCTGTAGGGTGGGAATTGATTAGATCATTGTAATTTGCTATGGACACTTTTCACAGTCTGTGGTGATGCATTTCCACAGTTATCAATATCACGATTCTAGTAAAGTTTTTCATATTTAAAGGTGCCCTGTGTAAAAATAAATCAATTCATACTCCACATTCCATACCAGATGGGGGCAGTATACCTCCAGAAAGTGAGTTGCTCTACTCTAGAGTATGAATATCTTCAAGCTACTCCCCTTCACCTTTACCAGTGAATATGTTCATATTCGTTTTGTTCATATTACATTTTTATTGTTAGTTTGAATTACATTAATTTGACAGACAGCATTCGCTGATGTTGACCAAGCTAGCGCCAACGTAACCGCTTCCAACTCTCACGCATTAACCGTGAGACACGCAAACACTTTTCTCATGCTCTCACCCCACACATCAATTTTCTCACGCACAGAAAAATCGCGAAGCAAAGAGGACACGGATACCGACAGACTAGACAGAGCAGATTAGTTATGATATAAAAAAAATCTCAGCTCTCAGATTCTGTCAATTTTATCATGCAATTCAAACAATAAATACCGTTTTGGCGCTTGTAAATGTTACACGACAGATCCCTAGCGCACGTAAACCGAACATCTCTACTAGTTAATAATAGTAAAAAAAACACGAACACTGAAAGATACAGTAACGTTAGGCTACAACTTACCAAAATGTATTCCTCATACATAATATCGACCAATCAGTGTTTTTTATCAGCGTGAAGAGGTCAATAACACAGCTGGAGAACAATTATGTCAGATTTACCTCAGGAAAGCCATTTAATATACATAATATAGGTCACGTAGTTGGCAAGAAAAAAAAGAGCAATAGAGATTGTGCTATGTGTACTATATTACAATACTGTATTTATGAACGTTATATACGTTTATCGAACAGCCTTTGATACATTTCTATGTTATAACTTCCCGAAAATCTACACAAACATATAAAACAAACTTCTAACGAAATACTAACAGCATCTTACTTACCAATCCAAAAGAAATGTTGCAAGTTCGGAGTCAAACCTCATTTTTTTCATGTCCATTAGTTGTCTCCAGCGATGGAAAGCAGTGCCAATGTTTACTCTGGTTCTGTTCCTTTTTTATCAGATTTTATTTGAATGTAGTAGTGGGCTGTAGGCTACTTTCCACACGATTGACATCAGGTTCAAGTACGCCCACAAGCCGTGCGAGTTATTCGTGTACTGCATGTTTGGCTGGTGGTTATGTTGCCCGCATACCGCCTCCCATGGCCGAAACTGGTATTACGACACCTGTCGGGCCGTGGCTAGTAATGCTAATGCTAATTTAGGTTGATATCTCTGCAGCACTATAACTTGACATTTTTTTAATGACATCATCGCCCTTATTTCTTCTCATTCTTTTGATGCGTGTAGCTCATTTTTTGGATATTTTTACCTCAATTTTTACACATGGCACCTTTAAAGGGCACCTATTATGCAAAATTCACTTTTACATGGTGTTTGAACATAAATGTGTGTTGGCAGTGTGTGAGCAAAACCACCCTAGAATGATAAAAATCCACCCAGTGTTTTTTTTACAATCTCAATAAATCATAACTGTCTCAGAACCAGCTGTTCTAAGATTCGGTGCAATGTGACGTAGAATTGCGCAAGCCCCACCGACGTGGTTTGATTGACACTGTGGTTACCCCGCCCTCGGTGATCTGTACACCATCGCCATTGTTTCAATGACAGCCGGTAATGTCTCCTAAGAAGAGTAACGTTAGGTGTTCTGTTGTGGGATGTAAGAATGGACATAGTAGTCTTCACTGACATCAGAGCCACTGAAAACGCAGCAGATGGATTTTATTTATGAAGAAAAGGCGCCACTTAAACTTACTAAATACGTTTATGTTTGCGCAAATCATTTTCTGACTGACTGTTTAGTGAACGAGGGTCAAAGTTAATCCTCATGTGTGGATCGTTGCCTACTGTTCGCAGCCATCTTCTCACATTTGCCACATAAGCACCTGTATGACAAGTAATGTCAACATGATGCAACAGCACCCCTCGCATAAATATAATTTCGTTTGTACTTAGCAAACGTTATCACAGTATTTGTGTGTGTGTAGTTTAAAAAAATTGCGTGAAAGTTATCACAATTTGTGTGTGTGTGTGTGTGTGTGTGTTGTTGCACATCCATAATTGCAAAGGGGATGTGATTAAAACTCTGTAAGTACATAAATGTATAAAAAAAACATTCCGAGACGCCCTGGTCCATTTTCATTCGTGTTTATTCTGCCGGACTCTCTTCATCATCTGGGTCCAGCAGGGCGGGGATATGCAGCTCATTTACATTTAAGGTGGTACACACCAAAACAGCTCTTTTTAAAACAGGCCCCAAAAATGACATTTTCAAATGGTTATAATAAATTAACTGTGGGGTATTTTGTGCTGAAACTTCACAAATACATTCTGGGGACACCCAAGACCAATATTACATCTTGTAAAAAGGGGCATAATAGGTGCCTTTTAAAAAAATGAATACACATTTTTTGTATATATTGTTATATTACCTTGTCAGTAAATGATAGAAAACAAATGAACACTGCTGCGAGGGTGTTTTTAATACAACGACGGAGGGTGTGAAGGCAAATTTGTAATTTTTCTCTCTTCTGACCAACGTAATCAATCTCTATTTTTTTTTCTCTCTCTTTTGGAAAGTCCTGGAAACTCTTATCAGATTTTTTTTTTTTTTGCTATTGGAGCAAATGGAAAAACAAATTATATTTGCTGTCGTCTCTCCTGTACGCCACTATAGACGTTTACCCAACTATGCCGACTACGCTTCTGAGAACCCCGGAAATGGTAAAAGCGTCCATTGCTGTGATGTCATTTGAGTGACAGGTTGCCCCGCCCTCGCGTCAGTGAACACATCATTAGTGAAGAGATGTTTTGCAAGAGGGAGGGGAAGTTATTTTGATTGAAGATTGAGGGAAAATGATTTTTTTAAAAATTGTATGGACAAATAATTTATAATAATACTGCAATTTTCAATGCTAATAAAAACAAAACAAGAATTTAGAATTTCATTATGACTTTAAAGGTGCAATGTGTGATATTTCTGTGGATCTATTGACAGAAATGCAATATAAGATCCATAACTATGTTTTCAGTGGTGTATAAAAACCTTACTTAATGAACCGTTATATTTTTAATACCTTAGAATGAGTCATTTATATCTACATAACCACGGGCACCCCCCTTCTATGAAGGTCGACATATTGTGACGTCATGTTTCTACCGTAGCCGACAGCGAACCAACAGCGCTACAGAGCGCGTTTCGTCACTAACTTGATTGAGAAGCAGCAGAAAAAGACGCAGCAGAATACTCAGGTTGTCCCTGACCCTGACTCTGCAAACGGAGAGAAAAACATGCTGTCTGAACGACGCCTTGGACATCGTAACGTTAGCTATTTCCCCTTACCTAGCTGCTTTGATGCTCTTATCCATAGCTCTTATCTTATACTAACTAGCATGGAAACAGGCTATGGTAAGTGAATAAAAGACTAACACAATGATGAACAAGTAAAAATAACAATCGCAATAACATGTGGTTTTACTGAATAATTAAGTAAATATAATTTTATATAAAATATAATATAAAGAAACCTCATTGCTTGACTTGCTACTCTCTGCTGACTCAGACGACGACATCTTCCGATCCTACGTCGGCCACCGTAGCTTCTCCTTTGAGTTTGCAATTTGAGGGATAGGCTGTGAGTGACTGACCGTTTGCAATTCGCAAACCTCACCACTAGATGCCGCTAAAAATTACACACTGCACCTTTAATCGAAGAAAAACGTAAAAAAAAGAATTCAATGCCTAAATGGAAGTGTTGATTCATCCTTACTGTGAACTAATGAATTACCATAGACAGTATATAAACTGGACACAGGGACCCCATTGGATTCAACGGAGACAAGTGAAGTTAGTTAGAAGCTCTCACTTCCTGGGGGTCTAGCGTACTGCCCAGACTCAAACTGAGCTTGACGACGTAGATGTGACGTGAGCAACCCGTCTGTCTTCTAGTAGCTGTGCCAAGAGAAATCTGAATAATTCCCTTCCGAAACTTGCAGAGGCGGAGATCATGAGTAGGAGGTGTCCATGAGCTAGGAGCAGGAGAAACTTTTGCTAAGTATTCTGATTAATTATTTTGTCATTTTGCCTTCATGTCCCCCCGATTGCCCGCGAGCTTCTCCTCCTGTCCATACGGTAATCTCTCTACTGTGCGACAGAGAGTCGCGTGGTTATTACGCAATCATTAGCCTATTTTTACAAAAATTGCTTCTGCGGGGCCATAACGGAAGATATAAGGTACATTTTTTGTGTTTCTTTAGAAATAAATAATGGACAAATGGAGTCTTTAAACGCCTCAGATATGTAAGCTTAGCGTTAAGTTCTGCCAGGAAGACTCAATCAGCACGTCATGCATTAACTCACTTCTAACCAATCATGTGTTAACACTCTCAGTATAAAAGCATGGTAAGGCAAGGCAAGTTTATTTATATAGCACATTTCATACACAATGGCAATTCAAAGTGCTTTACATAGAAGAAATTAAAATAATAAAAGAAATAAGAATAATTAAAACAGTTTAGAAAAATAAAATACAGTACAAACAGTCGGACGAACAGTGGCACAGTGCTCATTCAGTAAATGCATAGCTAAACAGATGTGTTTTGAGTCTGGATTTGAATGTGACTACTGTAGGAGCACATCTGATCTCCTCTGGAAGCTGGTTCCAGCTGTGGCTGGCATAGTAGCTAAAAGCAGATTCGCCATGTTAGAGTGAACCCTTGGTATTTCTAGCTGATATGATCCTAATGATCTGAGTGATCTGTTGGGTTTATATTCAGTGAGCAAATCTGCAATGTATTGAGGTCCTAGGCCATTGAATGATTTATATACCAGTAATAATACTTTAAAATCAATCCTAAATTTAACTGGGAGCCAGTGTAAAGACCTGAGGACTGGTGTGATATGTTCATATTTTCTAGTTCTGCTCAGAATCCTGGCGGCAGCGTTCTGTATGAGCTGCAACTGTCTTATGGTCTTTTTGGGAAGGCCAGTGAGGAGTCCATTACAGTAATCCACCCTGCTGGTGATGAAAGCATGCACAAGTTTCTCTAAGTCTTGTCTGGAAACAAAGCATCTTATTCTTGCTATATTTTTCAGATGATAGTATGCTGATTTAGTTATTGCTTTGACATGAGTACTGAAACTAAGGTCTGACTCTAGTGTCACACCAAGATTCCTGACTTGATGTTTAGTTGTTTGACCCCTAGAGTGAAGGTATGCGTTCACCTTGAGAACTTCATCTTTGTTTCCAAACGCAATGACTTCAGTTTTGTCTTTGTTTAACTGAAGAAAGTTTTGACACATCCAACTGTTGACTTCATCAATGCATTGGCACAGGGAGTCAATGGGGCTGTAATCGTTAGGCGATAGGGCTAAGTAGAGCTGTGTGTCGTCTGCATAGCTGTGGTAAGAGATTTGGTTCTTTCTCATTATTTGGCTCATTGGGAGCATATACAGGTTGAACAGGAGTGGTGCAATAATTGAGCCTTGAGGGACTCCGCATGTCATGGATGTCCACTCAGACTTATGGTCTCCTATACTCACATAATAACCTCTCCCATCTAAGTATGACCTGAACCATTTTAGGACTATCCCAGAAAGCCCCACCCAGTTTTCCAGCCTGTCCAGAAGTATGTTATGATCGACAGTGTCAAATGCAGCACTGAGGTCGAGTAGTACCAGCACTGATAATTTGCCTGAGTCAGTATTTAAGCGAATATCGTTTATTATCTTTATGAGCGCTGTCTCTGTGCTGTGGTGCGGTCGGAAACCTGATTGAAAATGGTCAAAGGATCCATTCAAGCTCAAGAATTTGTTCAGCTGATTGAAGACAACTTTTTCAATGATCTTGCCAATGAAAGGAAGATTTGAGATCGGTCTATAGTTGCTTAATATGGTCTTATCCAGATTGCTCTTTTTCAGGAGGGGCTTGACAACTGCAGTTTTCAGGGAGTTCGGAAAACTCCCAGAGAGAAGTGAGGCATTTACCACTTCTAGAAGATCTGCTTCTAGACTGTTTAACACACTTTTGAAAAACGATGTGGGAAGTGTGTCAAGAGCGCAGGTTGATGTTTTAAGGTGCTGTACGGTTTCTTCCAAAATTTTGCCATCAATTTCTTTGAAGTCAGACATAGTAGCTACTTTCTCAGGTGGTCTGATCTGTCTGACCCCAGCGCAAGTCAAGGATGTGCTGATCACCTTTCTGATATTATTGATTTTCTCAGAGAAGAAAGAAGCAAACTCACTGCACTTGCTGTCTGAGAGCATTTCACTGGGAATCTGGCTTGGGGGGTTTGTCAATCTCTCTACAGTAGCAAAAAGAGTGCGTGTGTTGTTTAAATTGCTGTTTATAATATTTGAGAAGAAAGTCTGTCTAGCCTAGTTCCATATTGAAAGCATGAAGGCTGTCTTTGTAGATGTTATAATGGACTACAAGTTTTGGTACTTACATTCGTCTGAGTTCGCAGATACTGACGGCACCAATTACCTCCATCCTCCCCAACCACCTCCAAGATGCTCCTTTCCCTCCATCCTCCCCACCACCACCAGGATGGTCCCTTCCTTTACCTCCAGGGGGTCGGCTGCGCCCCGCCTTCAAGCTTCAAGAAAATATGAAACAGTGCCCCCCTGTGAATTACGAATAGAGGATCAATGTTTTGGTGGTCTAAGCATTATTTAAACATGCTTATTGAAACACAACCATTCAGAGACTGATGTTGTCCTCTGGTGCTCCAGCAGGTGGAGACAAATATTACAATTGTAGATTCTCAGCTCTTTAGCTTTTCTAACTTTTTTTTTTTTTTTTTTTAGACGGAGAAGAGGAGACAGTAATGAATGACTTAATGGTAGATTGGTTTACCCTCATCAGAAACAAACAGGTCTACATGAGACGCGAATCCGAGCTTGTGTACATGTGCAAACTGTTGAACGCTGATAGTGAATATCCTGTATTTCTGAATGCTCTATGTATTAAATGGGGTTATTATCTGTGAAGACGCAGGATCTAGAAGAAGAGCAGCCCAGCGCTGAGGCCGAGCTCAGGAGACTGATGGAGAAACCAGGTTGGTCAGGGTTTCCGCGGTGCATTAAAAAGCATTCAAAGTCATTAAATGGATTTTGCAATAATTAAGGCCTTAAATGGCATTAAAAAGAATTAAATTGTAATCCTACAGGCATTAAAAAAATGATCGTTTTGCAGAAAATTTTATATTATCAGTTTATTTTATTATAGCCTTCATAATTAATAATTTTTATTTGCTGTCGCAAAATATGTACGTTAGTGTGATAAACACACGGAACCAGTTTGGTGATTGCCAAGCAAAGTTGCGGAGGTGATGCAAGTCATTTTGAACAGCAGGAACAACAGGAATAAGACTAGACCAGAAAACTGGGAAAGTGCAAGGAAGACAAACAATTTGGTGGTGGTCAAAATTAAGAAGGATTTTGCAGCGTTTTTAAAAATGTAGTTAAGTTGGGTAGCTACAATGGGAATCAACGCCGTAAAATATCATATGCAGTCTGACAGCCAGAAATCGACGGAAAAAGGCAGACGTCAATTAACTATGTGTAGTAACTTTCTCTCATCAGCTTAACATCCACTATTGAAGCTCACTTTGCGGGTTTTTTTCACGTGTTAACGCATGAGATTATTTTTTGTCCAGTTTAAAGGAGCTGTATGTAGTTTTTAGCAACCTCTAGCGGTGATGTTTCAGATTGCAACAAATAAGTTTACAAGCGCGTGCTCTTACGCGTGCTCGAATTTATGAGCGAGCACTGTGGGTACCGGCCAGACTGAGACGCAACACACAAAGCATCCCACAACATGCTGGAAACTCAGGTAAACTCCCACTGCAATGTTACTATAATAGGCTACTTTTATCAGCTTGACGTTGAACTAATGCTCCAGCTCGTAATGTTACCATTATAAGTATGGAACCCTATCAACCGTGCCGAATTTTGCCACTGCAAGCACTAACTTCACATTTTCTTCAGGAAATGTACATTCTAGGTTTGTAGATAAGGTTTCTCTCTATGATTCAAATGCCCTGCCGATGTTGATTCGTGTTTTTTACCCGAAGTTCATCCGATTCACGTCTGGCCTTTAATATGAGCTTCAGCAGAAAATACTTTTATTTTTTTTTATCAATATGTGGAGTTTGTGTTGGAGTCGGTGTTTTGCTGGGCGCAGGTCGTTTCTTAGTGTTATCAGACATGTCATAAGTTGCATAAGTCATAAATCCATGTCATAAGTTGCAGTGTCGTCGCTGTTGAGTGCAAAGTCAGTAGGCTAGACGAGGCGAGAGGCTCGGGAGCGCGCATGCAGGTGACGTCACTGGCGGTAAATCCGACCCGGGACCTTCACATAAAAATAAGAATACTTGCTTTCAGAGGTAATAGCAAAACCCGCAAAGTGGATAATTTTAATGTGAGATTACAACCCCTTCACACACAGGCAATAAAAAAAGGATTCGTTTTGGTAAAAAAGCTACATACAGCACCTTTAACGCGTTAAAATATTTAACGCATAACGCAGCATTCGTTATTTTTTGTCATCCTTTTGGTAGCATTACATTATATGATCCTCATAACATAAGAGCAATCTTAAATTAGTGAAATAAAGTCTTAAATGAGCGCAAAGAGTTGTGAGAGAATGAGGCGCGTGTGAGATGTGTCGTGCAGCAGCGGCTGCTCTTAAAGGGACAGCAGCCAATAAAGCTTTCTGTCAGTAAAGTTAATCACAGAACAAAGGCACTCACTGCTAAAAAGAAAATTACTCACTGCTATTGACAAAAGAGCTCTTGTAGCTTTAATAAGGATTAGTCTATATTTAATCTATAATTTATGCTGTGCAGACTGTTTGATAACTTTAGACATTTTTTGTATGCGTCCTACCTGTTAGACAGGAAGGGCAAAGGTAAATATGACATTTATTAAAGGTTTATGTGAGGATTGTTTGTTGAGTTCACTTAAAAGTTGTCATTTTTTTTAAAGCCTAATGTTAAAAAATTGATAGCTTTCAATTACACTGTAATGTTGAATGGCTATAATTAATGTTTAAAATTAGAGGGGAGAAATAATTTTTATCCAGACATCAATAGCTGTATTAGTATCAGTGGCCTTTATGTTGTCTCTACATTCATTTGTAGATTAACTGTGAAATTATTACATTATAAAATGTATAAACTAATATAAACCTAAACAAAATTTATTTATTTTTAATTGCGGAAAAAATGTGATTAATCAAGTTAATTTTTTGAATCGATTGACAGCACTAATATTATATATACATATAATATCCGTGGTTAGTCATGGGTCGTGTATGGCATTAAAAAAAAAAAAAAGGCATTAAAAAGCATTAAATTGAAGATCCCTGCAGAAACCCTGTTGGTAGTCTACAACACTGGAAAAAAGTCTTAACATCATCCACTTGGTTTAATATTTTGTTTGTATAATGCTGTTGCATTCATACTTTTTGGGGTCACTAATTAATCTTGTGCTAATGAAGCGTTGTGTAGACTATTGTAGTCAACACAAACAACTAACTGCTTGATTTGGTTTTATTCAAGAGGTCTACTTTTGTTTAAAGGCTTAAGTGCTTCACATTCGAAGTAAAATCTAATCTAGCTATAAAATTATTTTTGTATCCTGTAGAGAATCTGAAGATCTACCGCGAGCGTAAACGAGAGGAAGAGCTGATGGCCAAACTTATGGAGATAGGTAATGACCGGAACGCCATATTAGAGGAGTTGGATGAAGACGGACTGAGGTGTGCAGGAAGATATATATATATATATATATATATATATATATATATATATATATATATATATATATATATATATATATATATATATATATATATATATACAGTGAGGAAAATAAGTATTTGAACACCCTGCTATTTTGCAAGTTCTCCCACTTGGAAATCATGGAGGGGTCTGAAATTGTCATCGTAGGTGCATGTCCACTGTGAGAGAAAAAAAAAATCCAGAAATCACAATGTATGATTTTTTTACTATTTATTTGTATGATACGTTTGACCTCTGTAATTGCAAACAAAGGCTACTGTGCCAAATATTAACATTGATTTTCTCAGGTGTTCAAATACTTATTTGCAGCTGTATCATACAAATAAATAGTTAAAAAATCATACATTGTGATTTCTGGATTTTTCTTTTTAGATTATGTCTCTCACAGTGGACATGCACCTACGATGACAATTTCAGACCCCTCCATGATTTCTAAGTGGGAGAACTTGCAAAATAGCCGGGTGTTCAAATACTTATTTTCCTCACTGTATATATCTCATACATCTCATATATCTCGTATATCTCATATACTGTATCAGATCATAAATCTCACATATCATATTGCTTAATCTTGCCTAATCTTATTTTATTGCTTAATGTCGCATAAAGAAAATTGATACTATTTTATTCAGTGGTACTAAAGTTATTTGGTATTTAATTTGGTTTGGATTGGAATGCTATTGGATGATATTATAGGATATGTTTCCTTGCACATACATCATTGGTTACATCAGCAGAAGAGTTTAAAATTACTACATTTTGATGACTTTTTTATTGTTTTATAAAATGCACAATATGACCAGGTACACTTCATTAAAATAAGTTATTTGTATGTATTTAAATATTGTTTACATTGAACCAGAACACTTTTGAATACCGAAACCTTTACATAATGTGACATTTTTCGGCTCTTTTTACACTTGCATCCACAGGGAGGAAGAGGAGGATGAGGAGCTGAATAAGATGATGCAGAATCTTGGTAAGTATGATTATGTAGCATCAAACCCTGAGAATAAAAATGTTTTTCCCCATAGGCCTTTGAAAGAGATGGAGCAAAAGAAGTAAATATTTAACATTTATCAATAAATAATATTTTAAGGACTTAAAATTGACACTATTTTCCCCTGCTTTTCTTGTACAATAGATTAGATTACATTTCCCTAGCTAGAAACTGATTACTGTGCACCAGCTGGCTCCAATTTTAAAGAGGCAGAAATTTGCAGCCAACTCTATTTATTATAGTCCATTCTGTTAGATGATTCAAAATGAACATCCCTTCCTGGTTGCACAAACAATTGCCTCTCTGTTGCCAGCCTCTTATGTCACCATTTGTTCAATGATGGCACAGAGGATTATTATCGGTAATGTTTAGTGTCTGATTCTAGTCAACATAACAATAGAAACAGATATATTTAGTTTGTAATTGTAAACCCTTTTAGGAAAGCTGACTGCACAAGAGATTTTACTCAAGGGCAACATTCTCATTTAAAGGCATTGGTGTCTGGTGTGCTAAATATGCAAAGCTTGGAAAGTTTTCTGATTAAAACATGCATTCATTTCACAATAATGTTTGCACTTTTAACCCAGCATTTCTGTTTTTTTAGCTTCCATCACTGATGCTAAAACTAAAGTTTTCTACTTGGAAAAACTAGCACCTGTTCAGTTCTCTGCCCACCAACTCTAAATGCTATGAATCTTGGGAGTAATTACTCAGTGCATGTTTATATATTCCATGTTTTGAAAGGCCAAACAGGAAAGGTAATGCTACCAATTTTGATTTAAAGGTTTGTTTCAAACTTTAGTTAGTGTGTAATGTTGTTGTTAGAGTATAAATAATAATATCTGTAAAATTATAAAGCTCAAAGTTCAATGCCAAGCGAGATATTTTATTTAACAGAAGTCGCCTACATCGAACGGCCGGTTTGGACTACAACCCTCTACTTCCTTCTTTAATGATGTTAGTAGAACAGTTTTTTTACTAACCTCCGCCCACAGGAATACACAAAAAAGGGGGCGTGGTCTTGTTGCGCTCCCACGGAGAAGAGGAAGAGTTGTGTTTGTAGAGTGTGTTTGTCGCCATGTTGTCGAGACGCTGTTATTTTCATCCCGGAGTCCAATCACCTTTGTTTGGCACTGAGTGCATGCATCTCCACGTTATGATAAGAGGCCTGACCTTTCCGGGTCACAACACAGGAACCGCTGGCACAATCAGAACTCGTTACGTATTTCTGAAGGAGGGACTTCATAGAACAAGGAAGTCATCAGCCCGTTCTTAGTACAGTGAAAACAGCGATATACAGATAAGTAAATTGTGTGAAAAATACTGTGGTTTTTTTTTTTTTTACATGCGAAACATGAACACGTTATATTGCACACTGTAAACACAATCAAAGCTTCAAAAACACACGAAAAACGGGACCTTTAATGATCACTAATGGAAACCATAGGTATCTAGCTTTGGCTAATGATCTGCCTGCATTTTCAATGCTAAAACGAGTTGTATAATTTACCAACCCAATTAAACCAATGCATAAATGTGGGCAAAAGTCATAACCATTTGCAATTCATGACATTAAAAACTGTCTGAAAGCCCTGGAAGCTTTTACTGATGTTCTGTGGAACCAAATGAGACTGTGGTCACCATTAGTACATGACTTCTTGAAATGAACTTTATGTACCTACAGTTAAGTATGGGTTGTGCTCTACCATTTGCAGATCAAGAGAGAAAGTCAAGAGAAAATCTTCCATATCCCAGTGGTTTAGCATAAAAAAGTAAACGGGTGACTGCTCCTCGTGGATGGTGTGTGTGTTTTGTCTCGGACACAATGTTTCTGCTGCAGTTTGAAGTCAAAAATGGAGTTTTGTGAAATCACATCATGTATTGTCACTTCTTTTTAATTCACATACTTTTGCACATTTTTCATCTGTCTCCTCATCTCCTGTCTTTTGTGGGTGTGATATGTTGGAACGTTTTGCACTTGAATCCTTTGAATAATGTAGATTGAATCTCTCAGTCAGTGTTTCATTAGGGAATTAAACGGTGTTGAGAGAAAGGCAGTCTTTACGTCATATTGATTCATATTGGATCAAAGCTGAAATGGACAGGTTGAGGTCCGACTGTACTATATTCACACTCTAAACTGATGTTTGACTTTTTTTTAACATGTATTTTTAGCTAAGAATATATTTCTTTCCTATTTGAATCATTTTAATGGTTTTATCCAGGCACACTTATACTGTCTCAGCAGCGGGGGGCAGACAGCATAGATATCATATATAAAGGCTAGATGTCTCGTGCGCGCTGCTGGCCAATGGAGGTCGACGTCTGCACACGGTGGCCATCTTACCACAGTGTGTTCGCTCACTCGTAACATGGTGCATGTACTTTTAAATAACCATAACTTGCTCAATTTTCAACCGATTTTCAAACGGTTTGGTTTGTTATAAACGTCAGCGATGTAGTTATGACACTGCATACATATGAATAATTATAACAATGGACTTCCATATGAAAGAATTATAGCCACGTTAATAACGTTTGTAAGAAACCAAACCGTTTGTAAATCTGTCAATATTTCAACATTGTATTTATTGATTTTTGAAACATTTACATTAAAACAACACAGGAAAATATATAAATAAAAATACAGAATTACAGTAAAAATTATAATAAAATAATAGAAAATAAATAATAAATAAAATAAACGACAACATCTATACTATACAAGCGTCAAGACAATGGTACATTAATCATAACATGGTGAATGTTATATCTGGTTACACAGAGAATAAACTATTTGGTTCAGCTTCCTTCAAAAATTCTATAAAGGGGTTCCACACTTTGAAAAATTTTCCAGGTTTTCCCTTAACAATATATGTGAGTTTCTCCAGAGCCAAACAAGCAGACAATTCCTGTAACCATTGTTTAATATTAGGGATTTCTGTGTTTTTCCAATGACGAGCCACTACAAGTTTTGCTTGTAATAAACAGAAAGTCAACATTTTCTTACTAGAGTTAGTTAAAGAGCAAGTTACAGGGAAAATATTAAATATACAAAGTTTAGGACATTTGGGGATATTCTTTTTCACCACCAGAGACAAAAAGTCCAAAACCTTTTCCCAAAAAAGTTGAACTTGAGGGCACTTCCATAAGCAATGATATAAAGTTCCAACATCTAGGTTGCATTTTATACATTGATTGGGAATGTTGGGATTAAATTTATGGAGCAATTCTGGAGTTATGTATACTCTCATTATCCACTTGTACTGCAGAAGTTTAAATCTGGTATTATTTGTCTGGGTTTGGGCCTTTAAGCAGATACTCTGCCATTCATCTTCAGTTATATTCTCACTTATATCTTGACACCAAGCCAAACGTTTTTTCTCCGTATTTTCTTTACAGTTAGTGCAGATCAGTTTATAAAACAAGGAAACTTGCCTAGCACCATTAAGGTGATTTAAAGTAATTTTTTCCAAAGGGGACAGCTCTGGTAAGAGAAGAGAATGCTGTGTTTTATTGATAAAATTCCTAATTTGAAGATATTTAAAAAAATTGGTTTTAGGCAAATCAAACTTTTGTCTTAATTCCTGAAAATTGAGCATAGTTTCATTGCTAAATAAATCTGCCACCTTGTTCAAGCCTTTTGATGCCCAGATTTTAAAGCCACCATCATGTGTCCCTGGTGTAAACATAGTGTTTCCCCAAATAGGGGTAAATTGTGATAATTGTGGAATCTGTCCAATATGTTTCAAAACGTCATACCATACCACAATAGTATTTTTAACAAAGGGGTTGGAAGTGGCTTTTTTCAGTTTGGGCAGGGGTGCTGAATACAGATACAGATTCAAAGGCAATTTTTGAGTTGTGCTCGCCTCAATCTGTACCCAAGGGATAGAATTATCATTTGTAAACCAAAACATTGCTGCTCTTAGCTGAGCTGCCCAGTAGTACCACTTAAGATTAGGCAACTGCAGCCCTCCCCTCTCATATGGTAAATACAAAAGAGAGAGCCTCAGTCTGGGACGTCGATTTGCCCAAATAAAATTGGTGAAAAGCTTCTTCATATTACAGAAAAAATTATGTGGTGGAGGCAGAGGAATTGATTGAAATAAATATAAACATTTTGGGAGAACATTCATTTTTAATATATTAATACGTCCAATCTGAGAAATTGGTAGGGATGACCATTTATTAATTGATTCAGTGATAAATTTAGTTATATTATTATAATTACTGGTAGCCAAATTTTTTATGTCTGCGGTGATATTAATACCAAGATATTTAAAATCTTCATGAGCGTTTTTAAAGGGGGTCTGGAAGGGAGGTGTGAGACGTTCCGTTTCTTTTAGAAATAGGATCATAGATTTTGACTCATTCACTTTATATCCTGAAAAAGATCCAAATGATTTAATTAGGCACAATAAAGAAGGCACAGATGTACTTAAATTGGATAGAAATAATATAATGTCATCAGCATATAAAGCTATTTTATTTTCAAGACCGCCAATTGTAATCCCTGCTATATCTCCACTTCTTCGCACTGCAATAGCCAAAGGCTCAATAGCCAATGTAAAAAGAAGTGGCGAAAGGGGGCATCCCTGACGTGTGCCTCGAGAGAGTGGAAAAGATTTAGAGATTATATTATTAGTCAATATCTCTGCTGTGGGTTTTGAATATAAAAATTTTATCCATTTTATAAAATACGGACCGATACCGAAATGAGAGAGTGTATCAAAAAGATAGTCCCACTCCACCCTATCAAAAGCCTTCTCGGCATCTAAAGAAAGTAAAGCTGTATCCGAGACTCCTTTTGATGAGTGTATGACATTTAACACACGACGTATATTATGAAAAGCTTGTCTACCTCTTATAAAACCATTTTGATCAGAATCAATCAGTAAAGGTAAATACTTATCAAGTCTACTGGCTAAAACTTTAGCAATTATCTTTGTGTCTGAATTTAAAAGACTAATGGGCCTGTAAGAGCCACATTTCGTGGGATCTTTCCCTGGCTTAGGAATTAAAGTTATGAGGGCTGAACGCAAGGAGAGGGGAAGTTCACCAATATTGAATGATTCATTTATCATATCCATCATTGGGGTCATCAATTTATCGCGAAAGATCTTATAGATGTCTATAGGTAGACCATCAGGACCTGGTGCTTTCCCACCATTCATACAATTAATGGCTGCTTTCAGATCTGCTACTTCAATTGGTTGATCCAATATTTTGGAGTCTTCCTCAGACAGAGACTGTATCTGAATCTCATTCATAAATTTTTTATAATGGTGGGTATTCTCCGGAGGAGTCGATTTATAAAGATCTTCATAATAATTTCTAAAAGCATTATTAATTTCAGTTGGAATCGTGGTGTTCTGTCCATCTATAGTTACTATCTTGTTAATCCTCCCTTCATTTTGTTGAGCCTTAATTCGCCATGCCAATAACCTTCCAGCCTTTTCTCCTTGGTCATAATATGTTTGTTTCAGCCTAGTTATATTAGCCGCAGCTTTATTAGTAGAGATGTAATTAAATTCTGCTTTAAGTAGCAAAAGTTTATGTCTCAGTTCAGGAGTATCTTGTTTGAAAATGTCTTCTTCTAAGTCCTTGATACTCTGTTCCAATTCGATCATCTTAAGGACAGACCTGTTTGTCTTAGAACTAGTAAAGCTGATAATTTGCCCCCTAATATAGGCCTTAAATGCCTCCCATCTTATTGAAGCAGATGTCTGGTTTGTATTAAACTCAAAAAATATGTCAATTTGATTTCCAACAAAATCCAGAAATTCAGAGATATGTAGCCACTTTATATTTAGACGCCATCTAGATGGGCTTTTGATTACAGTTCTGAGAGTATATTTCAGTGATAATGCTGCATGATCTGATAAAACAATACTACTATATTTACAGTTAGATATATAATCAATCAAATCCTTTGAAATAAGAAAATAGTCTATTCTGGAGTAAGTATGAAAAGATGAGGAGTAGCAAGAAAATTCTTTCTTTGTTGGGTTTTGAAGCCTCCAGACATCACTTAAATTAAGGTCTTTAATGTATTGATTAATTATGATCCTACTTTGCGAATGAGAAGTGTCAATACCTGTGGAACGGTCAAATTTAGGATCTAAGGTACAATTAAAGTCTCCAGCGACTATTAAGATACCTTGAAGGGAGGACAGAATTAAGAAAAGGTTATTAAAGAAATTTGGTTCGTCTGTATTAGGCCCATAAACATTTACAAGATTGCAATATTCGTTGAGCATCCTACCATTGATTATAACATATCTACCCAATGGATCACGAATAGTTTTTAATATGTGAAATGGAACTGATTTATGTATCAGCACAGCTACCCCTCTTGAGTGCGAGCTATATGATGCTGCTATAACCTGCCCTGGCCATCTTCTACGCAGTTTAATGATTTCGCCGGACAATAAATGTGTTTCTTGCAGGAATAATATTTTAGGATGGAGGTAGTTAACTCTATTCATCACTTGTTTCAATTTAGTTAGGTTACAAAGCCCTCGCACATTCCAAGATGTCAATGTAAGACTAGAATCCCTTGACATTTGCAACAAAATTGAATATTCTAAATATTCTTGGTAGTCCAAACATTAATGACCTGTTCCAGTAAATGACCCTGTAACCTTTTTGTATAGTATAAAGCTGTACCAGAAAGCTGAAATGCAAGTATATATAAAAAAAAATATATAAAAAAAAAAAAAAGAACACACACCCGATCCCCAGCACGTGCACAAGAAAGAACACACAGATGCACGGCGAACATCCCTTTTTCTTTGACTAGAACTGTAGTTACGTACTCTAACGGTCCTCTAATAGGAACGCTATAAAGTTGCTGAATTAAGAGAAACAAATAAATAAAAATAAACATATAAAAAATTGCAATTGTGTCCAAAACAAAAATATTAAACGCACGCTCTCAAAGACCAAGTATTATGACCATTTAACCAAAAGAAAATAGGCTCCGCTATGCTAAATAATCAATACATTAATAATTCTGCTTAGTATTTCAAATCCAAGCCAACCTTTACGAAATATGGAGAGAGGGCAAGCGCGAATGCTGGCAGTGGCAGGCCCTGCAGGAAATATGAGAACCAAAAAAGCCCAACCATACGTTTAACCTGACTATCTATCATTCATTCATTTGTAGTTTTTAATCATCTGATTAGTTCTACAGTCTATGGCAGACAGCTTGACCTTGTGACCTTTCAGTTTTTATGAGTGATTTCAGAACCTTAAAATAAAAATCCATTTATTTTTACAGGTCATTTTAAACTTTGGGCTTTAGCAAATGAAAATGTAACAATAAATGTTCTATCTATCTATCTATCTATCTATCTATCTATCTATCTATCTATCTATCTATCTATCTATCTATCTATCTATCTATCTATCTATCTATCTATCATCATTGGACTACATATTAAAAATGTCCATCAATTAAATATACATTTGTAAAATCCCACTGTTTTAAATAAAGTTAATCTTTTATAAATCCATGAATCATTGCAAAGTTGGTGTGTGATAGCTAGATGGCAGTAGAGGTACATCTGTATGATTCTCCTAGTGAATCATTCTGGTTTTCATCTCCTATCCTGTCTGCCCCCAAGTCTAACCCCAGCTCATCTTGCCCTCTGGTGGAGGAAAGTTTAATTACCTTTAGTTAAAACCTGCTACGATTGCACAGGCGTAGCAGAAAAACACATTTTTCATTCCTTATCTATCTATCTATCTATCTATCTATCTATCTATGTTCTGTGAACTTTAACCTGACTATCTATCATTCATTCATTTGTAGTTTTTAATCATCTGATTAGTTCTACAGTCTATGGCAGACAGCTTGACCTTGTGACCTTTCAGTTTTTATGAGTGATTTCAGAACCTTAAAATAAAAATCCATTTATTTTTACAGGTCATTTTAAACTTTGGGCTTTAGCAAATGAAAATGTAACAATAAATGTTGCATCTATCTATCTATCTATCTATCTATCTATCTATCTATCTATCTATCTATCTATCTATCTATCATCATTGGACTACATATTAAAAATGTCCATCAATTAAATATACATTTGTAAAATCCCACTGTTTTAAATAAAGTTAATCTTTTATAAATCCATGAATCATTGCAAAGTTGGTGTGTGATAGCTAGATGGCAGTAGAGGTACATCTGTATGATTCTCCTGGTGAATCATTCTGGTTTTCATCTCCTATCCTAACCCTAACTCTAACCCTAACCCTAACCCATTTTCTAACTGGACACTATTCTTTTAGAACCATACACACACGCCAGCCCTAAACCTACCATCCGTAAACCCTGTGGTATTACCCCGGGAGGTACATTCAGCTACGGCCCTAACACCTACCAGTCCAAAACCTAATGAATGTACCCCGGTCTACGGCCCTAACACCTACCAGTCCAAAACCTAATGAATGTACCCCGGAACACGGCCCTAACCCCTACCAGTCCAAACCTAATGAATGTACCCCGGTCTGATGTAGCCCTCCTGGGAGGAACCCGGGACTCTGTAACGAGAACACTTTATCAGATGGCGATGGATAGGTTGGTTACATGTATGCGAAATGAGACTCAAAAGGAGATTATTGTTTATAACAAAATTCAAAATAAGACACAAGTTGAGTGGGGACGTGCACTTGGGATTGGGGTCCGACTTGGATAGACCTAAAAGTGGTCATTTGATGTAGGGCCAGTGCGTAACCAGACTCAGACCTCAGGTCTGGGGCTTGGATCTTCATTTCCCCTAACCTAACCCTAACCCTAACCCTAACCCTATCTATCTATCTATCTATCTATCATCACTGGATTACATATTAAAAATGTCCATCAATTAAATATACATTTGTAAAATCCCACTGTTTTAACCCCTTAACGCCTACTGTCGCGAATTTGCAACAAACCCCTTCCATTCAGACTGCAGGCGAGATAGCGTGTGTTTTCCCCCAATGCCTGTTTGTGCACATTCGATACATACCTAGGAACATTTTGCACGCACTGGTTTATCGTAGGAGCGGTCGGAGTGGGAACTACATCCGGTTCACCGAAGCTAATATTTTGTTTTGCAAAATCCGCATATCAAGTGCGCAAATGTGGAGAAATTTCCCAAAATGAGTTAAGTTGTGCTAAGATAAAAATATGTACCAGCTTATTGATTGCTTCTATAGCTATGTTATTCATATAGACTTCATGTGACGAATATTTTTTACGTACTTTGTAGATTTCTGTTTGTAGCAAATTTGCGACATTGGGCCATAACGGCTGGATTGGGCTAATGGCTACATATTATAATAATGCTGTATTTAGATGGTTTCAGCCAAAAAAATTATTTTATTTTTTTTTTCACAAAAAATAGCATGTTAGGATATAACACTATAAGAATATATAATGTATGCACTGGAGAAACAAGGAAAGAGTTAAACAGAGTGTAACATGGAATGTATAAAAACTACTGTCAATGTTAGGGAGTAGGAGAGTGTTTTGTTTCTTGCTGTTGTCAAGATTCATTAATTTGTCAAAGTTTATAAGTATAAAGTTTATAAGTTCTAACAACTTTGTGCCATGAATAAAATCTACATTCCAGAGATGGGAAAATGTGTTTTATTAATTTTTCCATTTTGTAAAAAAATACCCTAAATGCCCACTGTCGCAAATTTGCAACATACCAAAATTACCCTAAATGCCTGTTGTCGCAAATTTGCAACATACCAAAATTTCTATTTATTTGTTGTGCAAAAGTGAAATTGATAATCTCAACATTATTTACCATCTACCTAAAGTCAAAAACACACAGAATTTTTTTTTTTATATACAGCTTTATAAATTCAGGCGTTAAGGGGTTAAAGCACTACTGATCCCAGGAGAGAGCAGTGCTTCCTCGACCCATCCAGCATCCAGGTGAGTCATTAGAAATGACACAATTCATTCTAACACAATGTCTGGTTTTCAGTGAGTCGGAGAAGATGGTGTCTGAAAAGAAGCCCGCAGGAACGGTGTCTCCACCGACAGGGAGTCCCACTCCAGCAGCTCCGCCCTCATCAGTGCAACACAACACAATGGCCAGACACCAGGGTGTGGACACTTCCATGCTCCGTAGAGCCATCTGGAACTATATTCAGTGCAAGTTCGGGATTCGGTAAGTCTCTCCACTGCTCAACATTGAATATGTTTATTCATTCTACAAGTAACGTTTTAAAATGCTGAAGATGTCTCAGAGGCTCCCCCGGGGCCTTCAAAGAAGCCAGCAGGAGAGCATTTGTTTATGCATCTCAACAGGTCCAGGGCCAGGTGAGTCATAAAATAAATAAAAAAAATCACACACTTCCACTTGTATGTACGGCATAAGATATGACTACGGCTATAGTGGTGAATAATAATCGATACAGATTTAGATCTTAAAATCCTTTCTTGCATCTCTATAAAAAGCAGAGGTCACAGACTTGTTTTTGTTTTCCAGTGATTTGACATGCGCTTCTGGCATGTGCGCGCTGAGATGCTGGACCAAGGGAGGACATACATGCTGTACATTCTTACTTTTTACTATGTTGCTAATGTATTTTTGTTCATTGTTTACAGCGAGTTCCTCTTCACTGGAGCGGTGAGATTTGGAGAGCCATGGCTGGTATGTGCTCCGCTTTATAAAGACTTCATCAGACTGTACCGCTTTGCTCTGGACGCAGGAACAAACCCTTGCCACATACACACTGACTGTGAGACGCAGACACAGCACGCCTCTGATGAAGTTCAAATTCATGGAAATATGTTCATTCATACCCGACCAGATAGACCACAGCCACAGAAATGTAATGTATTGTCTCCCTAAGGCCTTCAGAGAGATGCTCTGGCCTTTGAACATGTGAACAGGTGGAGGTGAACTTTCACCGGCTTTCAATGAGGCTGACAACCTAATGGTCGATCTGTTGGACAACATCTCTACAAAAGTGCAGCAGTCGGACTGACTGAAGGAGATCTGACCAAAAGGTACTGGCCCAGGGACCTGATGGACCTCAGCCAAACTGCTATGCTTCAGGCATGTTTAAGGTTATTAAAAAATAAATAATTAACTCACCAGCTCATTCTGACTCACAGTTCTGATGAAGAAATCTACATTCTTCATTCGGCAAAGAGTGTTACATACTATTTATGTATTTGTGTGGTTACATACTTGGTTCCTGTTGTCTTGCCAATTTTAGGGAGATGCTCTGGCCTTGTGGATACAGACCGCCCATGCTCTGCGGAGAGAGAAGCAGCGCAACCACATATTATTATTTGTTAAGATAAGTATTAGCATTGCTTAATTTGTGTCTTGTTTAAAGGGATAGTTCACCCAAAAATGAAAATTCTGTCATCATTTACTCACCCTCAAGTTGTTTCAAACCTGTAAAAATTTATTTTTTTCTGCTGAACACAAAAGAAGATATTTTGAAAAATGTCTGTAACCAAACAGTTGATGGACCCCATTGACTTCCATAGTATTTTTTTTCCTACTATGGAAGTCAATGGGGTCCATCAACTGTTTGGTTACAGACATTTTTCAAAATATCTTCTTTTGTGTTCAGCAGAAAAAAGAAATTCTTACAGGTTTGAAACAAAGTCATACAAGACCCATGATGACAAGACACAACCTGACACAAGACATTCATTTTGTGTTTATATTTTTTTTATTTTAATGCATTTAGGGTCCATGTGTGCGCCCGTCTTGTCTCACATCATCTCGAGTGCGGTATCTTTAGTAAACCTGTCTTGTTTTTTGTTTCGTCCTAACAGGTTCTTTCTTTATGGGCTTGCAGTACTCAAAGATTGCCAGACAATCTTAAGAGTGGCAAAGCTGGAAGTAAAGAGGATGGCTCATGATCTGGTTTTGGGCAGAAAACTCAGGGACAGAGAAAGGACCATGCATAGGTACTACTGCGAGGCTGTCTTGGTTTTTGCCCACATGCAGCGCCCAAGAGCTGTGGAATCCTTGACGGTAAGTACATCTCTATTTTAACGACTCTACGCTTGCAATATGATGCAATGTTTACAGCACGTATGCATTAGTAAGTGACCATTTTTCGTTGTTATCTAGGATTCAGAGTGGAAAAAGAAAAAAAGTATTTCATAGTCTTGATATATACGTAGATATCAAGTACGCCCAGAGACAGGACTATCTTCTGTGTAAGTCTCCGAATCCACCAATACAGCAATGTCGCTCATTTTAACTTGACACTGCAGGTGTTTTTTGTTTGTCGCCAACAAGCGTTTACCAATGATTATGGTAATTTTTCTAAACCTTTAACACAGCAACAAACACCTACATCACACAGTTAGCCAAATGTTTGATCTTCTGGTCAAAACCACTTTTTTTTTTCTTTTTCTTTTTTTTTTAGTTATACAAACTATACACCAAAAAACTTTTTGTACCGTACACGTTCTCTATCAAAACGCAGCAAGCCCAACTCAAAATTGAAGTCAAAAAAGTGATCCGTGTGAGTAAAGTGATTTGATTTTGTCTTTCAGCACACTTCAAAGTCCACTAGCCTTCGACCGCAAAGTTGTCAAGGCTGATTGGGCAGGAGGGGTGGAGGTCCAACTACCCAAAACCCGAGGAGATTCAACGGTTGTGGAAACCGGCTTCCAACCTCGCCACAGAGTCAGATGAGGCCATAATGAAGTGCCTGTCTGAGCAGACCTGGACAGGGCTGGCCATTCTCTCTTGGCCCAAAAGAGTTTTTGCTTCAAGTATCAGGACATAAAGGAATTTGTGCGAACTGAAGTTACTGTGGGACATCCGGCAAAGATAATTCTGCTGGAGAAGCCAGATATACCTTTCCAGGTCATAAATGGCCATGGCTTTGACACACCATTGGTCATGCAGCTGTGTGATAAATGGGGAAATCCTTTAACAGATCAGCGGGTTGAGATTGTGATGAAGAGTTAAAGATAAAGTCCTCAGTGACGTCTCAGCCTGTAGATTCACACGGAAAAGCTTGCTTCATATTAGAAAGTATAAGTGGTCCAAAAGGGGAGCATCATTTGGAATTCAGGGGATGTTTTGGCAGGAATGGTATTCCAGGGCAAGTAATAAGACTAAATGTGATTCCTGATCCCAACAAACCCTTTCGGCACTTTGTGACATCAGTGTGGACACCCAGCTAAAATTTGATTATGGTGTTTCTCTCTCACTCATGTAATTGATTTTGTGGTTTCTGGGTTCTTAAATATTTGGCCTAGTCGAGGGGTGGCCTTGAAAATAGTTTGGTTGTGGATAATGACAGTGATTTTTTTTATGATCCGCCCCTCAACAGTGTTGGGAACTGTTTTCTTGTAAGCAAGAAAAATTGGATAATTTACTTAATTTAAAAAGAATACATGTTTTATCAATTACTGTATTTGCTTCATCCTTGGTTTAAAAAAAAAGAAGAAAATAACTAAACAAACACCACCAGGAGTGGAGGTGAGGATGTGACTATATTGGTCTTGCATAACTAGAACAGTCAATAATATTTTCTAGAAGATATATTTTTCTTCTTTATTTTTTCACAGTCTCTGCCAGTTCATCAGTTTTGTACTTGTTGACATTTTATTTATTGTTCATTTTTATGCTGTGCTTTGTTGTATATAGTTATTTCGTGTTCCCGGAATAAAATGTCCCTTAACCCATTGTTTAATTGCATTCTTTTCATTTACTAATACAAGTGCTTTCATTAGGTATAAATATTACAACATATAAGCACTACAAACTTCACTGGTGTACAGACTATTGACCTAAACTCACAAACTGTCACACAGAGACTTGAAAGAATAAATGTGAGTGAGCTGTACAGATCTAGTGCTTAATTTCAATTACCTTTATTTTGAAATGGTGATGAACATGAAAAATCATGAAAGAATAGTAGAAACCTCAGTTTGTTTTCATGCCAAGAGTTCAAAAGATAACATCCATTCAATTGTTTTAGAAAAAAAGGTCTGAAAATGTTTTAAATATCAATAAAAAAATAATAGATTCACCATGTGATGTGGCAGCGAGCTATAATTATATTATATTCAATGGGAAAAAATGGGTCATAATTATTGCATAAATATTAATTATAATAAAAAGAAAAAATATTATAAAAAACAAGAAGAAAAAAATATGATTTTTTAAAAAAGATATATTAATCCCGCCCTCCGGGTACATTTGGACCCGAAGGTCCTGACTGTGACTGTTAAACGAAGGACCCCAGAGGGTTAAGGGGTTAAAACAATACCTGCCAACAAAACAAACGCACCATTCTCCGGCCCTGCTGAAGTTGTTCCGGTGGAGCGCGAGCCCGAAAGATAAAGCCATGATAGTCGACGAAGAAACTGTTGGGACTCGTAATGAAAAGAAATAAACAAGAAGAGAGGACGAGTTGTTTACAACATTGTCAACGCTTTACTTTACTCCTCTTCTTCTTACTTTTCCAACCACAGACAATTCTATCTAACCCATGTTATGTAAACTGTTGATGTGTCGTTCATGAACGATTCGTTCATTTTGAACGATTCTTTAATATGACTCGGGACTACCTGTGCTGCGTTCCAGTCCAAAACTGTCATGCCCTTCACTCGCAAACTTCCCTCCGTCTCGTTCACTCGGATGTACGTCATTGCGAGTGCCCACTACTGGCGGAAACTGCAATGGGCTGAACTGGAACGTCCTAAGCCCTTGATCACTTGGAATCAGCTGTGGAGTTGATTTATTATTTACATTTTTTTTTTCCTTTAAGAATTTGTTTAATGCAGCATCCAAATGTTTATGTGTGTTTGGGTTGTTTTAAACAAAAAATATATATAATTAATATATCATAGAGTTGTCTGTTGTGGTGGTGATTAGATGAGATATGTGGTGACGTCACAATCGTACTGCATTGTGGGACATATAGGTGCCTGAAGTGTACATTTGAAGCAGACTCGCTCCCTCGGTCAAAATCGAGGGAACGAGGGTCTGTCCATATAAACTTCCCTCGTCCACTTCACGAAGTGGAACGCACTTCAAAATGGCGGCAGGGATTCCCCCAAGGGGAAGTGCTTAGGGAAGTTCGCAAGTGCGTGTCTAAAAGTGGACTGGAACGCAGCACGGGTTGTCTCAGAGAGTGATTCGTTCATTTTGTGTTGACCGCGCATGCGCATTACGCAACATATGGGTCAGTGACTCGTTAGTGACTCCTCTGTCTGTCTGACTCTGATCTGTCTGCTGGGCCGGAAACAGAAACGATTAGTTCATCTTTCGAGTCTCGAGTTCGGGTTCGACCGGGTCCGAGTCTTTCGTTCTTTCTGTCTGTCCCATAGAGGCTATGCTGTCAGTACCGGAAATAGAAATGATTAGTTCATCTCTCGAGTCTTCGGGTTTGAGTCCTTCGTTCTTTTGTCATGTGACTTGTCAGTCACCGTATTAAATACTAATTCACAACCTTTTTACAAACAAGCGCGTAGTTATTTTTAGGGCCCAAGCCCTGAAAGGGCGGAGGCCCTATTGTTTTCGTAAGGATTTTTTATTTAAAAAAAAAATTTTTTGCCACTTTTGGGGCCCTTAACATGCTCAAAAACTCTTGAAACTTTGTACACAGGTCAGAACCTGCGGCCATCAGGGCCGGACTTAAAGGGATACTCCACTTTTTTCGGAAATAAGCTCATTTTACATCTCCCCCAGAGTTAAACAGTTGAGTTTTACCGTTTTAGAATCCATTCAGCCGAACTCCGGGTCTGACGGTACCACTTTTAGCATAGCTTAGCACAGATCATTGATTCAGACGAGTCCAGTAGCATTTCTTTCAAAATGACCAAAGAGTTTCAATATTTTTCCTATTTAAAACTTGACTCTTCTGTAGTTAAACCGTGTACTAAGATCGACGGAAAATGAAAAGTTGCGATTTTCTAAGCCTATATGGCTAGGAACTACTCTCATTCCGGCGTAATAATCAAGGAACTGTGCGGCCGTAACATGGGTGCAGCAGGCGTAGTGATATGACGCAGCGCCTGAAAATAGTCCCCAGCTCGGTAACTTCTTCCAACGTGACCGGGACTAAGTTTGTCTAACCTATTAGACCTATTTTCAGGCGCTGCGTCATATCATTACGCCTGCTGCACTCATGGTACGGCCGCACAGTTCCTTGATTATTACGCCGGAATGAGAGTAGTTCCTAGTCATATAGGCTTAGAAAATCGCAACTTTTCATTTTCCGTCGATCTTAGTACACGGTTTAACTACAGAAGAGTCAAGTTTTAAATAGGAGAAATATTGAAACTCTTTGGTCATTTTGAAAGAAATGCTACTGGACTCATCAGAATCAATGATCTGTGCTAAGCTATGCTAAAAGTGGTACCGTCAGACCCGGAGTTCGGCTGAATGGATTCTAAAACGGTAAAACTCAACTGTTTAACTCTGGGGGAGATGTAAAATGAGCCTATTTCCGAAAAAAGTGGAGTATCCCTTTAAGCTACCCGGGCGTGGCAGGGGGGCTTGACAGCGCCCCCTGGAATGGGGCCCGAAATCTTGGTCCATATATCAAACACCCTTGCATGTAATAATATGAAACTCAGTACACATATAGATCTCATCGGGCCGCACAACTTTCGTGCTCTAAGTTTTACAAAAGCCCAACAGGAAGTCGGTTATTATACGTTGTTTGGAAAACGCATACAATGGAATGTGAAGTACTCCTCCTAGGAAATTCATCCGATCGCTGCCAAACTCGGTGTGAATGAAGTCAAGACATTGAGGATGAATTCTTGCGAACAGATTTTTGATATCTCGAACGGTTTGGCCGTGGCGAGGAAACGAATTTATGGCGAATAATGGGACACAGGAAGTGTGTTATAACTTCTGCATACATTATCTGATCTTGCTGAAACTTCAGCAGTGTGTTCGTTGTAAGAGGCCGATCACTTGAAATCAATGTCGCAGTTTCAATCGTGATTGTATTCAGGAAACATAGCCTACTCGTCAAGTGTGGTTGCTCTTATCATGTTATAAAATATATAAAAACTCCATATTTGTCATTTTTATAGTCAGTATGTTTTTAACTGGGTTTCTTTTTTTGTGTGCTGCGCTCATTTGTTTACATTTCTCCTGGAGAAGCTGCACGAGCCTCAGCAGTGCAACCTTGTTACCATTGATCAGTAATACATTTATTATCAACTGTTGATTGCAACACTGGTCAGGGAGTCAGCTCATTGACTGAATTAGTCATTGTTTAGCCTGGGTTATTTTGGGCATGGTCCTTTTGGGCTAATCAAGGCAGAGGTGTGTGTGTGTGTGTGTTATGCATTTTCACATCTACATGTGTCTATTTAATTATATAATTATTACATGCAGTTATTTAACAAATTGACCAACATAATAAAACTTTAATGAAAGTAAAATTATTGATATTATTATTACTTTCATTGGAATAATCCATACATATATCAAAATTATTTAATTTAATTATAACATTTGTTTTCCTTCTAATGAAATTGTCCACATCCCAAACAATCTTTGTGTAAATACAATTACTAAACAGATGGATAATAGATCATTTCAAAAATTACATAAATAATCAATTTCTAAATTAAACCTCTCTAACACACTTTTAGCTGGATGTATACCATTTACAATTTGTATGTAATGTAAACACTTTTATTTTATTATTTAAAAAGTATACATACAACCGGCACATCCGGGAACTTAACTGTAAATTTCTTAACCGCCCCTTTTTAGGGGAAAACAAACCAGACTTCCCATAGACTTCAATACAAAATAGCGGCACAAAACAACGTCCGTACACAGCCGGCAGACGTGTATAACTTCAGAAATCACTTAGATGAAATATGTCGAGTAATTATATGTCCACCCTGCCTTCCATAGAGTGTGAACGATACATTTATAAACTTAATTTGGGCAACTTAAAAACATGTCCCTACCAGCGTCAAATTGGTCTAACAACCCCACCCAGTGGCCAGAAGTGTCTTACCCGGACATTTACTCGTACCTCATCGAGTCACCAGGTAGCCAGTGAATGATTTTACTTCGGTTTTAAGAAGTAAACATCTTTAAATGTATAATATTATGTCTTTATATTTAGAGTAGCTACTGAGTGCACTTTTCTGTCCAGCCATACAACTAGCCTGATTTAGCTTTCGATAGCATCATCCGTAATTCATGATATTTCCATAACAGCAAGATATTGATGATAATGGCAGGCAGAGATGGGCATAAATACATGGAAATGTATTTAAAATAAAATAAAAATACAAAATACTGTGTGGAAAAATTTAATTAAATACAAATACATAATAGGGGTAGCCTATTGTGTGAAAAAAAAATGTTTAAATACAAATTACATGTTTTGTAAGGGTTAGTACATGTCCTCAATCCGATACTGTGTATGGCGCTCGCCGGTTTGTTTTCCCCTAAAAGTGGGCGTGAACCTTTTCAGAGACGTTCTATGACGCTACGCCGGTTGTATGTATGCTTCACAAATACCAAGTTTTATTCCAGTTTATATTTCTAAACACACTGGACCACAATTTAGCTTTTATGATTCCAGCTTATATTCTTAAAATTGTAAGTTTATTAGTACAACTGTGTTTTAGAATGTCAATGTCTCCTAGAAACATGCTGTCTTTAACATATATTGCTCAGCATACTCTTTCAGTGTAACCGGAAACACAAATTTATCCAAGAATTCACTATAAGATAATCAATTACATTTTAGTTTAAACGTTGTCTGACTAATATGAAGAAATATCAGAATTAATATTGAATATATTATTCCAAAGTTGATAAATATCTGCTGTTTCGCCTTGCGGTGATGACGTCATAACGCGCGCTCCGTCAGTGTCGAGACTTCTGAGGTAAGAACTGTTCACGCTAATTTAAGTAATTGTAAAATGCTCTTTATACAGTTTAAATATCATTTTACAGCGACGTTTCCTGATGGTTTTCATCGGGTTCGTCACTATTTGTGTCTGCTGACTAAAACTCTCAAAGGAGACATTTTTATTATATGTATTTCTCTTCACACAGTGTTATAATGTCAGAATTCTGACTTTATATCACGCAATTCTGACTTTATAACACGCAATTGCGACTTTATATCATGCAATTCTGACTTTATATCTCCCAATTGCGTATTATAAAGTCAGAATTGCGAGATATAAAGTCGCAATTGTTATAATGTCAGAATTCTGACTTTTTTTTCTTGCAAATTTTGCGACTTTATATCACGCAATTCTGACTTTATAACACGCAATTGCGACTTTATATCATGCAATTCTGACTTTATATCTCCCAATTGCGTATTATAAAGTCAGAATTGCGTGAAATAAAGTCACAATTGCGAGAAAAAAAGTCAGAATTCTGACTATATAAGACGCAATTGCGACTTTATATCTCGCAATTCTGACTTTATAACACGCAATTGTGACTTTATTTCACGCAATTCTGACTTTATATCTCGCAATTATGAGAAATAAAGTCAGGATTGCGAGA